>PTFA01000439.1:323133-342050 GCA_003342895.1 Casuarius casuarius
GGCTCCGGGCGGCTCGGCCGCGGTGGCCGCGGTGCTTTAGGCCGCTCCTTGGGGTGCAGCTACCGAAACAGCCTCCTGAAAGCCCTGGTTTGTCGAGGACGGTCCCGTCCCCCCCCCCGGAAGACGCCCTGTTCTGCCTAAGGGCGAATGCGGAGCCCGCGCGGCCTGGGCCCTCCGGCCCGGCCCGGCCCGGCCCTGCCCGCCGGTCCCCTGCCCCTGCCCGGCGAGCGGACGTCCCGTGCCTGGCGGCTGAGAGCAGGCTTCAGGGGACGCCTCGGCCTTTGCGTTTGAGGCTTAGATCGTGCAGGTTTGCCTGAAGCTGCACACGCTTTTTCCAGGAAAGATCCTGCTGATTTAAGCATTGCCCCAAGCCCCCGCCTGTTGGCAGAATGGTCCTTGCAGGGGCAGCAGAAGCCTTTCAAGTCGTTCAGACTCCTGCTCCCAGCTCGGGCCGGGCGCAGCCCCCCCGTCCCTCTGCTTTGCCGGGATCCCGTCGGCGGACGAGGAAGCTGGGCAGCGTGTCGGGCGCGAGCCTGGGCTGCAGGAGCCCGCAGTCCCTCCGGAGCGTCTGGCACGTGACCAGATCCGTAGCGACGCGCCGTGCTGCGCTTCGCCTGATGAGCGGCGCGCAGGCTGCGGGCGCCCGTCCAAGCCCGGGGATGGCGCAGGCACCGGGGACCTGCGCGCAGGGCGCACTGCGCATGTGGCTGGTGCTGGCGTGCAGAGGGCAAGGGCGCGGTGACTCTTCTGCCAGCCCGGAGCCCGTTTCAGACCGACCTGCGGCTTTTTTGGTTTTAGGTTGGTGATAGGGTGATGGTGCTGGCTAGGTCCGGACTCTGGCAAGAAGTCGTGAATGTGCCAGCCAACCAGACCTGGCTGATGCCTGAGGGAATGAGCTTCGAGGAAGGAGCTGCTTTTCCAGTCAACTACATTACCGCCTACATGATCCTCTTTGATTTTGGAAACCTGAGACCCAACCAGAGTGTCCTCATCCACATGGCTGCAGGTAAATAATTGTTGCCAGCCCACGCTGTGACTCTTGGCCTCAATACGCAGCTTCTTGACTGAGGGGGCCGGGGGGGAGTGACACAGATCATGAGGCAATTGCAGTAGTGCTGGACTGACAAGATATCATATGCCAGAGATGTAGGTGTCACGTTGACTCAGACACCGGCAAATCCCCTGGAAACTGAACTGCTGCGTGGTTGGACTGGTCTTGCTGCCTCCAAAGCCCTGGCAGAGCTGTTAAGGGGCTAACCCCCTTTTGCAGAAGCCTGAATTAGTCTTCTCTGGTGTGATTTGCAAGTTTCGATCTGCCTCAGGCAAAGCCTTTATTCCGTGCCCTGCTGGAGTTGCAGGATTTGTACAAGCAGGGATAACTTACGTGTCCAGAGGCTTTCCAGCTGCTCTGATTCCGTGTTTGCTTCTAAGTCTTTCTCTCTGCTTATTTTCAGGTGGTGTGGGAACTGCTGCTGTTCAGCTGTGCAAGACAGTAGAAAACGTCACCATTTTTGGCACAGCATCTGCCTCTAAGCATGATGCACTCCGGGAGAGTGGCGTCGCACACCCCATCGACTACAGAACAATGGATTATGTAGAAGAGGTCCGGAAAATCTCTCCCAAAGGTAGTGTGGAGGATTTTTACAAGTGTCTTACATTTCTTTAAAGTGCAAAGAAACTTCTAGTTATTTTCAATTCCCTCTAGGTGTTGATATTGTCATGGACCCCCTGGGAGGATCTGATACATCCAAAGCGTTTCACCTCTTGAAGCCAATGGGCAAACTCATAACTTACGGTGAGTGTGAGAGCTGTCTGCTGAGCAGTGTGCCCAAAGCCTGGGGTCCTGTTTATGAGGGACCATGTGATAGCAGGGTAGGTGTGATCTGCGTGGGAATGCTGTACATTGCTCTGGGCTTGGTCACAAGGCTGTGAGGGAGCATCACAGTTGCTTGCTGCTGTCTTAGAGTTCAGTTATTTCATCAGGGTTTTTAAGATGCCCCACTTGGGTGGGGCACTGAGGGGAGTGAGACTTTTGCCTTGTCCTGAGAGCTCTGGCCATAGACTGCAGTGCTCTGCCCTCCCATGAGCAGATTGCTCATGGAGTGTGAATAAGTGCCTGCAGGGGAAGCTGGAATGTCCTCGTGGAGGAACACTGGCACAGCTGCTTTGTCTGGGCTGACTTAATGTAGGGCACTAATGGAAACTGGCTTTTTTTGTTAAGGGATGTGTGGGTGATGAGGTTTGAAGCTACTGAATACTTATCTCTCCATTCCCCAGCCCTGAAACAGTGTGATTTTTGTCCCTGAAGACAAAGCGCTCACACAGCCCCCAGTGGGATTCCAGACGCTTGCATGAGAGTGCTGCCTCTGTTGTTCTGGCAGTTAACCGTTGCAGTGTGCGGCTTCCCTCGGGAAGCCTGGCAGTGGCAGAAGGGAGTTCAGTGTGGCTGAATGTGGCGTGTAACCCCCTCTTGCCTCTGCTGGTGTTTCGTTCTAGCTGTACTGCTGCCGCCCTCCTAAGGGAGGAGGAGTTCTTTATTTTTGCCGTGCATGGGTGCTGATACTCCGCAGTCTGCACACCTTGTGGCCAAAGCAGGCCCATGCTTTCACTGAGGGTTGACTGGGCAGATCAAGTCTGTTGAGATAGTCCAGTTCTCACAGCTGCTCTCCACTACTGTATCCTGTGTGAGCAGCTGTTACCCCGGGTATTGTCTGACCTGTTACATGGGATGCCTGCTGCCTTTCGTGTTGTGCTGACTCCAGCTCATCTGTAGCTTTTCTTTTTAGGAGTATCAAACGTGATCACTGGGCAGAAGAAGAACCTCATGGCTATGGCTAAAACCTGGTGGAACCAGTTCAGCATCAATGCCTTGCAGCTCCTACACCATAACAAGGCTGTGTGTGGCTATGACCTTGGAAACATGGATGAAGAGTATGAGCTTCTTGGAGGTGTTATAACCAAGCTGATTAACCTGTACAACCAAGGCAAGATCAAGCCCAAGATAGACTCTGTATGGCCCTTTGAGCAGGTGAGTCTGAGCTAATGTACAGGCTGCCATCATCCAGAAAATACTGTGTTTTCTGCACAGTATGTTCTGGCTCAAGGTGAGCACCTCATTCGTGGGGGCTAAACTGTTGCAAGTCGCTAACAACCAGCGGTTCTCAGCCATTCAGCACCCTTCTCCCTTTTAAGGTATTAAGGGGAAGGAAAGTGGCTGGGGTCTTCTGCTCCAATGCACAGAGCTGGATGGTGCCAGACAGCATCCCTGTGGAATAGAGCAGGTGCTCAGATGTGTCCTCTGGGCAGCAGCAGCCCATGAAGCGACAGGGTTATACATCAGACTGGAGACTGCCCTGAGTCTGCACACTGTAATTATGCAGAAACCTGGGAAGGTTGCTGCTGCCCTTTCATGGATGGAAGGAAGCCCAGGCAGTGAAGCAGAATGAGGGTGTTGAAAGGGAAGCTGTAGCTTTTTCAGCAGCTCTGGTGTGCTTGATGCTACTGCATCACTGTGTCCGAGTAGAGCTGCTTGTTTCCCTTGAAATCTTTTGCTGGGGTGGAGGCTATTGCAGGGGATCAAAGGACTCGGTAAAGATCCATTGGTGTTACTGATTTGCAACCTAGTCGGAGGCAAATGCTTAAGGAAAACTGTGTTGATTCCAAGCCTGGCCTAGGTGCTGTTTTGCTTAAAAATTTGTAAATGTTTTGTTCTAGGATTTTGTAGGTGGTAGGAGTGTTGTCCTTCTGGCTGTTGTCTGTGTCTCTGCAGTGTTTCCCTCTGTGTGTCACTAGAGCTTCCTTTCCACACCTCCGCTGTCTTCCACAGCTTGCACAGTAGAGCATCCTTTCTGTGCTGTGTGTGAATTCTTGAGGAGTTTCTTGTCAGCAGTCTCTGGTAGCTGCCCAGCTCTGTCCGAAATGCATCTGTGCAGATGCACTCGGATGTCTGGCACTTGCTTGGACTGCTGGGAAAGCCACCTCATGGATCCCCTCAGACTAGTGTGGGTGGACCAAGGGAGCCCAAGGAAGGGAGTGACTGCACCGCATGGTGGGTGTGGGTCTCATGGGATTCATGTTGTTTCTAGGTGGCAGATGCCATGAGGCAGATGCAAGAGAAGAAGAATGTTGGGAAGGTCATCCTAGTTCCTGAAGTACCGAAGGAAGAATCCAAGAAAGAAGAGAACTAATGAGGAAAGAGATGCGTGCAGATTGTGAATTCCTGGTTTAACTCCCTGATCTCTTTGGGACCTGGAAATGGACAGATCAATAGCTTTCATCTTCATCAATACAGGAGCATCGTGGTTAAAGTTCAGATGAGGTTTGCATGCTCTTGTCATGACTGGCCTTTTGCCAGATATGCCTCTTGCCCTAGCTTTGTTTTGAAGCCTGTTTATTTCACACACTTTTCTAATCACTTGTTTCTCTACTGAAATTCCAAACTAATCTTATTTTCCTCTGGCAGTGCAGCTGAAGCTTCCAGGCAGCTAGTAATTAGCAACTGCCTAGCCTATCACTGTAAAATGAAAGCATAAAATATTATAGCAGCTGCCGACTATCTCCACAGAAACTGAGCCCACGTAGTAGCACTCACCCCGTCACCTTTGAGAAGCATGTTCAGCAAAAGAATGGGCCAAACTGTGGAAGCGGCTGAAGTAGCCAGAGGAAAAGTGTGGCTGGCCTAGTCTTATTCTAGCACTGGCTACTCTGCAATTTACACTTATTACACTCTTTCCCCTCTGCTTTCACAGGCCTTTAATACCAGTGCGATAGTAACAGGTCATCTCGTCCTTGCCTTGTAAATAATCAGCTTGGCATTCTGGAGTCTGTAGCATATTACACTCTTAATTTGCAGTCACTTCCCTGTGCAGTCAGCAAATGACCTGAGAGGCTGGTCTGGTTTGTGTCTAAATACTGAAGAAAAATTTCAGTTAGGTACCGTGATCTTGTCCGTTTTCTGATCCCAAACTGTAAAGTGAGGCCAAACTGTCTGATTTTAGAGACCATAAGGACTCAACTGTGTCTCAGAAATGACTGGAACAATTGATGTTGGCTCTGTGCTTTATTAGTGTTGGGCTCCAAGTTGATATCGTTAAGGCTAAACTTCACCCTCATGTTTGTATTTCCAAGGGCTGCAGCGCGGAATCGGACGTCAGCAAGACGGGGATGAACATCTGTTAATGCTTGCTTTGTGCCGTGCCCTGGGCATTGGGGAGAAGATGATATGGTTTGGGAGGTAACTGGCAAGAACCAATCCTGTAAACCAGCTTCGCAGGGAACCCTGGGCTAGCTCAGGATTCCATGAGAGTCATTCGGTGAAGCTATCGTTGAGTTACAAGAACAGATGGCAAACTGTCTAGCTCTGTGTCAAGCCTCTTCGCCTGGGCATCTTGAGCAGTTTCAATTGCGCTTTCCATTCTCTTCTAGCTATATCTTTAGATAGCCACTCAAACCAGCTCACGTGTCGTGGTTTGGTGCTGCAGTAGGGCTTGCCTCTTCTTCCCCCTGAAACTACCAGTCTTGGGACTCTTAGGCTCTCTTACAGCACCAGGGCTTTAGGAACCACCTGGGGTGCTCCTCCCAGACTAGAACTCCATTTCTCTTCTTTTCTTCCATGCGCTTGGAAATGTAACTGTGCAGAGGCCCAAACCTAATTCTGTGAGCACTTAATGTCCTGGGTGGTGCCCCTCCTTCCTGTTGTACTCTGTTTTCAACCCTGGGTGACTGTGTTGCTGTTTGCGCTTGCTTTAGGAGTTTGAGATTGTCATGGATTGTAGGTGCTGCAGGGTTTTAGGCTTCATTTTGGATTTGAAAAGGTAAATGTGAGGGCACCAAGAGCAGCTGGCCATCATGGAAGAGCTCAAATGCTTGCTACTAGGAGTGCTGCTCAACCAAACTCTAGGAAGGCAAGGGCTTGCTTACCTAGGGCCCTGTATGTGAAGCCCTGCACTGCTCAAGAACACAGTGAAACATTGCCATGGGGGGTTTTCTCTTTAAGTAGCAAGAGAATGTGGCTTCTTCCTCTGTCAGCTGTATCCTCCACAGGAGAAATAAATGGTGCTCCTCACATCTATCAGTGCTGCTTGTCTTTCAGGTGCTGGGGTTCACTCCCTAGTTTTGCTACCTATTGCATAGACATAGACTCTAGGGGACTTGCTCTGGTTAACTTTTAAATATTAAAACAACCCCATCGCCTAGGACCTTGGAGAAGGGCTAGTATGCAGTCACAGATCTGTATCTTTCCATTTCTTGCACTTGATATGTGAACTTCATAAACACAGGCTAATGAAATTCACAGAACAACTCTTAACCTTTTCTGAATCCAAAATCTTGCTGCTTCTGCTCTCAGTCTGCCTCTATCCTGCTAATTTAGATGAAATCAAACCATGTCTAATGCTGCTTTACCATGTCTGATAACAGAACGACTGTCTAAATTCATGAGATGTAAAGTCTGGACCTGTTCCTCTGTGAAACCTGACCACCTCGATGAAAGCGCAGCATGCTCAAATGGCACACAGCACTGCAAATCTTCAGATCCTGCAAATTTATAAAGGGGGAACTATCCAATTGTGTTTTACAGTAACATCATCTTTTTCTGCTTTACTCTCAACTAAGTGCATGCCCAGTGCCTTACTTGGATGGCCTTAGATTAGGCAGCATAGCAAGGCTTAACAGTCTAGTCCCTCTCGATACAGTATGAAGGAAGAAAGCGGGAATCTTGAAGCTCCTTGTAGGACATCTGACATCTGCTGCCTTGTGATATACCACAGAAAACAGTATCCCAGTGCCTTCTCTACATGCTTGTAAGGACTAGGAAGTCACCAGAGCCTTTCCCATTCATGCCTTTCAAAGTACTCCCAAAAACCTTTTGTGATTCTTGCTAGCGCTGTTTTGTGAACACTGGTGATGTAGTTTTGACTTTCCTTGAATGTGACACCCTTTTTACATGTACTGCAGACTTTCCAGGGCTGTCCTGGAGGTTCTGTGCCCCTGAATCCAGAAGAGTTGTATTGTAAAGCAGTTGTTTCCCCCATAATGACTGTTTGGCTCAGAATCTGTCCTCAAGTGAGGCATTACCTGCTGCCTGTGCCTTGGCTCTCTGGAAACAGTCAGGGCTCCCAGCTCTCCTAGGGTAGTTGCTAGTATATTTTCTATCTACAAATTCCTGAAGCCCTTTTCAGGGTATGAGTTATGAGCAATTACTATGATATTCAGTTACTGAATTTGACTTTTTTTAATCCCTCAGTAGCAACAATGTTTTCTACAGAAAGACTAAGATTAAAACCTTGTTCTTCACTGCCTCACTAATTAATGCTCTAGGTTTTTTCTTATAATAGTCTTTTTTTTACAGACAATTTTATGGGCCAATAAGTATGAAACCTAGGTCAAACAACTTTAAGTGTCTTAACTCATTAAAGTTAACCAGCAGGTTGTATACCAAGGACCAAAGCAAAAAGGCTTAGGATTTAAAAAAAAAAAAAAAAAAACTGTTCTGTTCCAGATGTTGCTTAACTGTTTAGGACAAACTCATACTATAAGGGAAACATGAGATTCCTGTGCTTAAGTTGTGCATGCCATTCCAGATATCAGAAGTGCAGTTTAATGTTTATTTTACTGATTGTCTGACCCACAGGCTGTGCCATGAGGAGAGGAGGCCAGGTGAAAAGCATGAGTAATGAGTTCCTGAGCACAGAAGCAAAGGCTTCCTTCGCCCTGCCCTCTGCCTCTCGTGCTGCCATGTAGGTGCTGCATTGGATGTATGTGCTTATGTCACTAAGCACAGGGATAACTGTTCAAATGCCACTCCAGTGTCATTACTGTAGTCACCTTTTTGGACTGACAGTTTTGGCAGTTCTGGTCTTGGACAAAAATGCAACTCTTTCTGCTGTCACCAGGCAGCTTTAGTCAAGTTTTTGACTCTAATTTCTCTCAAGCTCATTTGTGTTGCATACTAACTGTAGAAGAGAAAGGGAAGCAGCCTCAGCTTGCACAGAGAAGCACACACACCCCCTACTAAGATCTGTAGCATTAGCAAACATTGAAGATACTTGGGGGGGGGGCAGGAGTTGAGCTGTATATTTCATTTCAGAACATCTGTGTTATGAGAATTGAGTGACCAGTGACAAGTACAAAGTGTGAGCATCAGGCTTTAATCAGTGCAGGATCCTGGCCAGCTTACAGCTGCTATCATAGGTGTAAAAAACACTGTTGTTGCCAAATGAAGTCTCTGGTGTTCTAAGACCTGGTGATGGCAAAGTGTGACTGGCAAGTAGTATGTGAGCATGATGTGAAACACATTAGACTCTGAGCCTCTTACAACATATGGTCTGGTCTGTACTGTCTGAGTCATGTTGATTTGCAGATCTGTGATATGAGTGACACTCATCCTTACAGACACTTGGAAAATCTTTGTTTAAAAAATATTATTCTGCTTTGTGCGTGTAACCAAGTTGGACAGAAAGCAAGTGTGCCAATGCTGTTTACATGACTATAATGTGTAATGCTCCTCTGTCTAATGTTACCATATGCCTTATGTGTTTCAAATGTTGATTAAAAGCATAACAAAACCCTTAGTGGTATGCTGCTCAATCTCCTGCCCGAGCAGGACCCTCTGCCCTCAGCTCAGCCTCTAGGGCACTTCTGTTGCTTCTGCAGGCAGGCAGTGAGCAGACACATTCAGTTTATTGATTTTAACAGCTCTCCCAGGGTGAGAAGATGCCTCTGCTCTTAAGGACAAATGTTAATTGTTGCCTTGAGTGTTGCATCCATCTTGTAACACGCTGTTCTGGAGGGCAGCTATAACCATTTTTGTTTGCAAAGCCTGTTGCTGGCCTCTGCACTTTAATCTAGTGTCTGGGTGTCTCTGTAGCCAGGCTAGACTGAAATAGGTGCCTGGGGTGACTGTAAGACAAGGGATGAGCAACCACTACTAGAAAGGGGAGAATAAAGCTTGTTTATTTGCATTTCTTCACTTTGAGACAATCCATGTCTGTATGTGCTCGTGGGAGGCAGCTGTCCTAGGAGCTGAAACCTGTAAATGTTCCCTCCAAGAGAACATAAGGCTTCCTGCTGTCCCCAGAGCAGGTGCTGGGGAGGGGCTGTAGCTTGGGGCTGTCTACTTGAGGAATAAAATGTCGAAGTTAACAGCTGAAATTAATGACAGCTCAGCTTTGCCACAGGCTCTGGAGGTGGCTGGGCTGGAACCTGCCTGTATTAGCCAGAGGGGGAGCAGAATTGCAGAAGGTGGGGCTGGGCTGCAAGCAGGCTCCTGCTTGGATTTGAGTTATTGGCTCCCTGCTGAAAGCCACATGAGGCTCAGCCTGGATCCGGTGTCGAAAACTGGCTAGTGAAGACATACATCCAGTAGGAGCTGGCATTTCAGTGAAGCGCAGATTCAAACGGGGGCTCAGGGGGCTGGAGGAGCTGCTGTCACTAATGTATGGATTTCTGGCTACCTTGGGGGATGCAAGGAACTCTGGACAAACAACTATTTTTTCCTGAGCTATCAGCTTTGAGCTGCAGTTATGGCAGCTGGGAAGGAAGGGGAAGTGAAGGAATGGGATGTAGCTGCTCAGACAGGGAGTCTTAGGTGATGCCAAATTTCTTCAGGACTGTGCAAACCTCATGGAGATACTGGGCATCTGGATAGCCATTCCTGTGGGGACAGAGAGGGAAGTGGTGTAAATGCTGGTGACAGTACCAAAACCATTGGCTGGGGCGGGGGAATGGGGATGACAGTTTACTTTTGCCCTATCCTTGTAACAGGGGTGAGAATGGAAGTCCTGTTCCCTGGAGCTACAAGCAGCAGCTGGCTGCTGCTGTTTGCACTGCTGCAGCTGGCACCTGGCGCTGACTGCAGGGAGCTGTCACGGGAGAAGCCAGAAGAACTGCAAGTGAACAGAATTCTTGCTCCATGGGGGCCTTAGGAGCGTGGGATGGGTAAGGGCTTTAGCTTCAGCTGGAGTGTGCCAGTGCTGCTCTGTCACACTGCAGCTGCCCTGCGAGATGGACCAAAGGCAGGCACCAACTCTGCCCTCGTGGGAGCCTGGAAGAGCCCCAGGTCCCAGATTTGTTAAGATGAGGTGCATGTTTCTGCTCCTGTCATTGCTAAGAAATACCTGAAGGCTTTGATTTAGCTGATCCATACCTGGCCTTGCCTCCATTCCAGGAGGTTTTGTGTGGGATCTGGCCCCATGTCACTCTTTCCGCTCCATCGAAGGACTTGATCTGGAATGTTAGCCCATGCTCAAATGCTTTCTTCAGCAGCACTGCTGTCTTCTGCCCTTCCCTGTTGTCAGGCAGGTAGGCTTGGAAAAGTCCCCCTTTGTAAGGGTGTCCTGGGCAGGGGTCACCAACCTTGTAATGAGAGGAAACCATTTTAAACAACCACCTGAGTGCGGACCCTCAGATCCAGCTTCTGAGATTCTGCCCAGCTTGAAAAATATACAGAAGTTTGTGGCCCTGTGGGCTGATACTCCCTTGAATTAAAGCTGGAGTGCATACACTCTTCAAAAGCAGCAAGCTGCTCCCAAACCCTGTGTAGAAATTTTGCCTTTCACAAGGCAATACCTCTGTCACTTTGTATATGATGAATGGAGCTATAGCTGCCCCCCCCCCCGCCCCAGCCACATTCCCAGAACACATTTCATTGCCTGCAACAGGACGGGGAAGGCCCTTGTGGCTGGATACCTACCCCCTGCACACCATCAGGGATGTCGTAGACAACCTGAAGCGTTAGGTCTCGATAGTAGCCAGGCAGGCTCTGGGACAGGGAGGAAAGCCTGAACGTCCCCGAGAGCTTGCGGCCTGGGGCAACAGAGGTGGAGCGGCAGCAAGCTGGCTGGGTACCGTCTGCTGCAAAACACGTCCTGCACAAGGCATGGCCACAGGGTGCCTGACATGTCACGCACGAGTCCTGGCAGGCATCACACCGATTCAGAGGGGTTTTGCAGGTTTCCTGTCCAAGGCTGGGACCTCTGCTCTGCAGTGATGAGAGGTCAGGCTCCTCCTGCACATTGGTCCTGCCAGTCGGCGGTAGGGCCCTTTCCTGGCCCCTGGGCTCTGCTGCGGGTGACTGCTCTGCTGCAGCCTGATGCAGCTCAGGGGTGGCAGTCCTGTAGAGCCAGGTGGGCAAGGAGTGAGGAGCACCGTCTGCTGCAGGAACTGGTGACTGCAGATGTCCCATCTCCTCCTTGTGGCCTCCTCTGCTCTTGTGTCTTGCAAACTGGAATCTGTCTGGCAAAACCTGCTTTAGCCGTGCGATGTCCGGCTCTGCTGTAGACAGTTTTGTCTTCAGCAGGTCTTGGGACTCCCTCAGGCCAGCAGGACTTTGGTTATCCGTTCTGGTAGGGCTGAGAAGGCTGTGTCCTCCCTGCACGGCTCCAGGATCTGCATGGTCATTGGCCTCCTCCTGTCCCAATGCTTGCTGGAACTGCCAAGTGCTGGGAGCGCTCATTTCCTCAGCCCCTTGCAGCTGGAAAGCCCTGAGCTCGACTGAGTGCGCTGCTTTATCATTAATGTCCAGGTGCTGCAGGCCCAGCTGTAGGGACTCCAGGCTTTCAGGAAGGGCTGCACCCAGCATGGCATCCTGGCTTCCGCTTGGCTGGATGGCACTTGGCGGCTCTGCGCTCAGAGCTCTCACTGGGCCTGGAGATACAGAGGAAGCCTTCAGGGCATGCAGTCTCCTGGAAGAAAACACCTGGAAGGCCTCAGTCACTCCCGACAGCATCTCCTTGGGGCAGGCAAGATATAGCTTGTACTTGTCTTTGCTTAGTCCAACCTTGAGGGAACTTCCTTGCAAGAGGCTGCACAGTTCGCTCAGGGCATGGTCATCTGGCCCATCTATAGCAAGCTCCGAGTAACTCATACTCTGACACACGAGGTCAGGACACTTCTGCACAAGAGTTTCCACCATCCATTTAGCCTTGCAAAGCTTGTTCCTGTCCTCTGACTGCAAAGTCAGCACAGTGCAGTCCCCAGCACGATGCTCTGAGATCTGCACACCTCCATCCCCGCACAGTTCATCAATAGCAGAGCAGCAAACATCTTTCAGGTAAGACCACTGCAGAGAGTCCAGACTCATTTCTTCACTCACCCTATTGCCTCCACTGATGGCCCTGACAGTGTCTCGAGGCTTGTTGCTTTCCTTTGACTTTGGCAGGGAGAAGCTATTGGAGCGTCGCAGTGAGGCCTTAGATTCAGAGGGTTTGGAGTCCAAAGTGGAAGAGGTCCTTGTGTCAAAGAGATTCAGGGACTGAAAGGTACCAGACAGGCTAGTGAGGGGTTGGTGCTTGATGGGACTTGAGCCTTTAGAGTCCCCAGAATGCTGCAAAGTGCTGTTTTTGCCCCCAAAGGGAGACAGGGTCTTGGGTCCCATAAGCATGGCACCTCCTTTCACACGGTCCCGGTCTTTGGGGTCCTTCTGCTGAGACCCTGCTGCTGACCCCAACACCACATCTGTTGTAGTGACACGAGGCTGCTCCTGCTGGCTCAGTGCTGTTGGGTCACTTGGATCAAGGGCATCGCTCTCTGATAAGTGCTTTCCAGAAAGCTGTGCTTGTCCCATCAGTGGAGGGTCCTGATTCAGCAAAAGCCCTGGGCTGGCCTGAGACCTGTTAGCTTTCGGAGTGCTGAAGTTGGCAGCTAGCTTGGGCTCGCCTTTCAGCTCCAGCCTTCCTGGGCTCAGCCTTGAGGGTGAGGTGTCCATGGGGCTTTTGGGCTTGTGCAGTGCCGCCTCTGTGGTGTGGGAGGTCACCGGGTGCGAGGGTGGGGAGCTGCTGAGCTTGCTGACTGTGTGTGCAGCCCTTCTTCTGGTGCTGAAATCGCGAAGATACTGCTTGGCCTGGGAAACATCAACCAGGTTTCCAATAAGAAAAAGCTGCCTCTCATTCTCATGGCAGAGCAGCTGAGGATACAGTTTCTGCAGCTCACGTGACAAAGCCCTCTGTGTCTGGTTGTCCACATCCAGTCCTCTCTTGTCGATCTTCTCCTTGCGCAGGCTCACTTCCAACTGCTGGTAGAGCTGCTGCAGGGCCAGGCGGGCCTGTCCCAAGGCATCCATGTCCCCAGACTCACCTGCAGATGGTTGGAGGTACAGTATGACGACACCATCGCTGCTAACATCCACCACGTCCACATGATGCTGGCGTAGCACTCGATGGTACTCGTGAGCACAGAACCTCTGCATGTACAAGTAAATATCTGAGTCCATCACTAGAGAAAAGTCCTCCAGCTGCTCCATGGCTTCCCCATCCACTGGACCCCGGTGTGACGGGCCCTCAGTGGCCTTTTCACACACCTGGTCCCACTGCGGCAGTTTCGCTGTCTTTGGTGCAGAGTCAACAGAGACAGGCACTTGCTGGTGCTCGTGGATCCTGGCGCCTTGAGCCACATGGCTGGATCCTGGCAGGAGAATCTCTCCAACTGGTTGACTCGTGATGTTCAGGCTGCACAGCAGATCTCTGCTGAAGGCCTGCACCTCAGTGAATGGTCCCTTGACTACGCAGTGTGTGTCCTTGGAGTCAAAGTTGATCTGCACATTGCTGTAGCCTTTATGCAAGTTCCTCAGAAGGGTTTTGCCAGCAGGAAGCTTCCCATAGTCGACTATCATGTAAACATGTATGAAGATCTGCAGAAACAGGGCAAGGGGGGGTGAGAAAGCAAGGAGCAACAACCCACCTCCAAGGCACAGGGGAGGTAAATGCACCTGGCACTTGCCACAGTCTCTGCATTGTTATGACAAGAGATGACATGACCTGCCACCTCCGTCTCCCAGCATCCAGCTTTTCAGATTAGGTGGGAGCATAACACTGGCAGGACAGAAAACTCTGGCCAGCTCAAGCAGCTTCTGGACCTTCTACCCAAACTGCACAGAGATGCAGCCCCACTTAGACATGCTGCAAGCTGTGCAAACAGCCCGAAACCAAGAAATCCACTATTCTGACTCGAATACAATCCCTTCTGCATCTGACGTGCAGTTGCCTTCTTGCTCTCCCGTCCTCCAGCTGTAGTCCTCAAAGCAGTCTGGCACCACAGACCTGGGGAAAGGTCTCCAATGCCAGGCTGGCTGACCGCCACGCCTGTGCTTTCAGCATGCAGACATGAGACACGGCTACTGTCCACCCTCCTGAAACCAGAGGAAGACGCAAGAACTCACCAGTGCCTCTTGGGCACCAGCACATCTCCTAACCTTGCTGGGGGGCGGGAGGGGGAAACATGACAGAGAGAGAAAGAGACAGAGAGAGGAAAAATACACGCTTTGCCTGTCCAGCTAATGACATGGCAGAGGCATTAAGAGAATTCCCCCATGGGCCACCAGATGGGCTGGGGAAAAGTGTTCCCCACCAGTCTTATTATTCTCCCTTGCTTTGACAAGCACAAATACCAGACAACCGAGTGCAAAGCCTGCTCGGCTGTCCCTGTGTTGTTAGCACGAGAAAAAAAAAATCCTCATTTGAATATGAATAAAAATGAATTTGCTCCAAATCCCGTTAGGATGGAAGGCAGGCACGCAGCGTCCCTTCCCGCGCACGTGTGCTGGCACGGGGCGGGCCGGGCGGCCGGCTCCTGGCTACCTGGTCGGGGCTCAGCTCCGGGGCGTGCGCGGTCACTTCCAGGGGGTAGCGCTTCCCGCCGACGGACAGCACGTGCTCCTCTGCCTCCAGCACCCGCCGGGCCACTGCGCGGGGAAAGCGGCAGCCGTCAGCGCCAGGCCGGGCCGGGCCGGCGAGGCGGCATCGCCCGCTCCCCGCGCGTCTCACCTGCCGCCTCCTCGAAGGTGACGAGGGCGTGGGCCGGGGCGCCGGGCAGCACCTGGACGTCGGCGATCTCCCCGCCGCCGTGGCGGGTGCGCAGGAAGTGGATGGTGAGCTTGTCGGCCACCCGGTCGGGCGGCAGGTCGGCGGGGAGGCCGCCCACGCGCACCGTGCGGCCCGCCATGCCGCCAGGCCCGCCGGGCCGCGGGAGGCCGCGGGAGCCGGGCTGGGGGAGGCCGGGGGAACCGGGCGAGCTGGGCCGGGAGAACCGAGCCGGGGGAGGCCGAGGGAACCGGGACCGGGGGAGCCGGGGCCGCCGGGAGGCCGAGGGAGGCCGAGGGAGGCCGGGGGAGCCGGGGCCGCCGGGCCGCGAGCGCACGGCGCCTGGCCTGGCCTGGCCACGCCTGGCCTGGCCTGGCCCCGGCCCCGAGGAGGCGGCCGGGTCCCTCGCCGCGGTGCGGCAGCCCCAGGGGACCCCGGGCCGCTCCCCGCCTTGTCCCCGGTGCCCCCTCGCCGCGGCCGGGCCCCGGCCCCGTCCCGCCGCTACCTGCCGCCGCCCCGCGCCGCTCCGGCCCCGCCGCCGCCCGCAGAAACGAAAGCGAAACCGAGGCCGCCCCGCCCCGCCCCGCCGGGGCTGCCGCGGCCCTGCACCGCCCCCGGGGCGTCTCGGCCCGGCCCGGCCCGGCCCGGCCCGGCTCATCACAGAACGGCTCCGCTCCGCTCCGCTCGGCACAGCACGGCTCGGCCCGGCCCAGCCGGAACGGCTCGGCTCGGCTCAGCTCGGCTCGGCTCGGCTCAGCATGACGGCTCAGCTCAGCCCGGCTTGGCTCAGCACGACAGCTCGGCTCAGCCCGGCTCGGCTCAGCTCGGCTCGGCTCAGCCCGGCTCGGCTCAGCTCAGCTCAGCACGACAGCTCGGCTCAGCCCGGCTCGGCTCAACTCAGCCCGGCTCGGCTCAACTCAGCCCAGCTCAGCCCGGCTCGGCTCAGCACGACAGCTCGGCTCAGCTCGGCTCGGCTCAGCCCGGCTCGGCTCAGCTCAGCTCGGCTCAGCTCAGCACGACAGCTCGGCTCAGCCCGGCTCGGCTCAGCTCAGCCCAGCTCAGCCCGGCTCGGCTCAGCCCGGCTCGGCTCAGCTCGGCGTCCCGGTAGGAGCCCTGCTGGCATGGCTAAGCAAGGAGCAGGCGCCGTGGGGCCCGGCCGGCCTGACCTGGCCCCTGGGGGTGCCCCGACCCCGCCGCTCCCCGCTGCCCCTCGCCCGCACGGGGCCGGCGCGGCCCACGCTCGCACGCGCCCAATCCCCGTCCCCGCTCACGCGGGGCTGCGGTCCCGGCTCCTGCCCCGCGCAGCGCCCTGCGCCCGGCCCCCCGCCCCGCACAGCGGTGACACCGCGCTGCCCCGCAAGAGCTTTATTCCCGCGCAGGGCCCGTGGGCCAGCGACCGCGGCACGGCAGCAGCCGGCAGGACGGGGCCCTTCTGGGCGGCGTAGGCGAGGACTAACCCACGTCCTCCCCAAACACGGCCACGGCCTGTCGCCCCTCCGGGACGTAGCTGAGCGCATCCACCTCCCCCCCGCCGCGGCTGCTCTTCTGGAAGTGAATCTCCAGGGCATCCCTCATGAGCTCCTCATCCAGCACATCCGGGATCCCCGAGAGACGGACGGTCCTGGCACAGCGGGACAGCTGGAGCTGGCAAGGGCAGAGAAGGGGAGCTGGGGAGCTGCTCGAGGCCTGGCACCACGCGCGCAAAGCGTCACACAGGGAAAAGTTCCCTTTCCAGGGGCGTTTTCTGGAGAGGGTTTGGCAGCTACTCTGATTTTGGGGAGCACGGGGTGAGGCTGCCAGCAGCCTCCGGCTTGCTGCTGAGGGGCTGGGGGGGTGGGAAGCCCTTCGGGAGCCCCCAGCCCTTACTGGGCTCTCTGAGCTGGCAGGGTGCTGTTTTGCTCCAGGGCTTGTGTCCTTACCTGCAGGCTGGTGATGTCTCCACTCAGGTAGGGTGATATTTTGAGCTCATATTTTGTTTTTCTGATAGGGAACTGGATGTGTCCTCTAGCTATTAGCTGCTCCGCCACTGCAGGAGGAGAGGAAAGCCCTGAGCAGCCCCGGCCGCTGCTGCGCTCCGGCAGAGGTTAAATTCCTGGCACGGCCCCTGAGAGCAGCCCCAGCTCGCTCTGCCATGCCCATGCCCATGCCCATGCCCATCCCCGGACATGCACAGCCCCAAGAGCTGGCTAGGTTCCCCCCTTGCTGGTGGCCCGGTGCATCCCACGCACCTCCTTCCTGCACGAAGCTCAGCACCACCTGGCCAGCGTTGTCCAGGAACTCCAGGCTCTCCACCTCGCCGCCCCCGTTCTTCGTCTTGCTGAAGAAGAGCTCCAGCTTGTCCAGCAGCGTCTCCTCGGGGATGCCCGGGCTGGGCAGGCCAGACACCAGGATCCGTCGGCAGCTCCGGCTCAGGCTGATCTGGAGGGGGGCACGGGCCAGTCGGCGTGCCGGCGGGGGGGCAACGTGCCGGCCAGGGCAGCGCGGGGCCGCGGGAGCGGGGCAGCGTGGGGCCGTACCTCCAGGGCGGAGGGCAGCAGCAGCTCCACCGGTTCTGCCCACACTCGCACTCGGCACTTGTCCAGCTCCTCCCCGTGGCTCAGCTCCACGACGTGCTCCTTCAGCTCCAGGATCCTCCGGGCCACTGCAAACCGGGGAAGCCCCGCGGTGCCGGGATCAGCGGGCAGTGGGGCAGGACACAGGGCAGATAAGGTGTCGGAGAGGGGCCCAGCCGTGCCCGTGCGCGCTGGGGCTGTGGTGCTCCCGCCGGGGCCGGGCAAGCGCGAGGCCAGCCCAGGAGGGGTGCGGCAGACCCCGCGGACCCGGGCACCTGCCGGCGGCAGCGCTGCCCTCCGGCTCTTACCCTCCGGCTTCTCGAAGGTGATGAGGGCTGAGCCACCCAGCAGCGGGGAGCGGATCTGCGGCGTGAGCGTCAGCGTGCTCACGTCCTCCTTGTCCGTCACCTGGCCCTTAAACACCATTTTCTTCTCCGGCAGGGAGGGCAGAAGCTAGGGAAGCATACACAGAGAGTGCCTGGAGGTGACCTGACCCTGCGCAGGGCCTGTCCCTGCCAAGCCACAGATGAGGAACAAGCTCGTGGCTCAGAAGAAACAGCTGGAAACCCTTAGCAGAGGCTCTCCTAGGATTTGGCAGTGCCCAGGGTCCCAAAGCCACCTGGCACTTTGATCCCACCTGCTCGCAGAAGCTGGGCCAGTCGTCCTCGTGCCCAGCTGCAGTCACCTGCAGCCCTGCCAGCACCGCACCTAGCCAGGCTGCCCCCCCTTCGGAGCAGACACGAGTGGCCGTGTGCGAAGTCAGGTGTGTCCCCCACCACCCCCAAATTACCGTGGCCAGATCCTCCGCGAGGCCCCTCCTCTTCACTTCTTCCAGTCTGTTTTCCAGCATCTGCTTCTCCTGCCTCAGCCTGCTCCTCTTCTCCTTTGCTAAACAAATGCTCTCCTGGAAGGAAAGACACGATGAGCACCAAGGGAACCATGGGGAGGGAAGTGAGGGGGTTCAGCGTTACTCCTGATTGAAGCAGAGCACTGCTCTTTGATGTGCCCCCCCCACCCCCATATCCCTTACTCCTGCTCCGGACCACTGCAGCCCTGCTGCTGCTCCTTGCTCCTGACTATGGCCATTCCTCCCACCCCCCACAGCACGGGCCCATTGCTCAGCACGAGCCTGTTGTGATGGTCCGTGAGACCTCCACGTGGTCCAGGTCCAAGTTATCTTAGAGCAGTGAGGTGAGTGATGCGGCTGGGCCATCCCCTGCCACTTTTCCAAGCCCCAGACAACTCCTCCAACCACTGACCTGGCAGGATGCTGCGTGGACCCTGCTCAGAGACATTTGTTGCTCAAGATGTTTGTGAAGGTATTCTCCCTCTTTCCGCAGCTCTTGTGTCCTCTGCTCTGCAGCTTCCTTGGCTCTTTGCAGCTCCACGCAGTCTTGCTCCAGAGCACCGCAAAGCTCCTGAGCGGTACCATCAGACACAGCGAGGCATCCTGCCGACCCTGCACGATCCCCGCCTGTCCAACCCAGCCCACCCTGCTTGGCTGGGAAGGAGGCAGGCTACCCCCATGCGGAGCCCCAGACTCCGGGACAGGTAACCATGAACACCCCCCCGC
>PTFA01000439.1:364295-375174 GCA_003342895.1 Casuarius casuarius
CAGCGGCGCGGGGCTGACGTCGAGCGGGCAGCGGCTGCCCGGCCCCGGGACGGGGCCACTCACCACTTGAAGACGAGGTTGAGCCAGTCGCCGACGACGGCCACCCAGAGCAGCCGGATGCCCACGGGCCGGCACAGGTGGAACCAGAGCGGGAAGAGGACGAAGAAGGTGTTGCGGAGGTCGGCGGCGAAGGAGACGAAGAGGAACCAGTCCTGGGCGCCCTGGAAGCGCACCTGCAGCCCGTGCGTGGCCCGGATGCCCGCGTCGTGCAGCAGGTTCATGCCCGCCTCCATCCTCGGCCGCCTGCAGCCCTGCTCCGGCTGCCCCGCGCCGCTGCCGCCGCCGCTTTATACCCGGCGGCTCTTGTTTGCCACCGCAGGTCGCTCGTCCCTGCGCTGATCTTTGGACCCAGAACCACTTTTGCCAAAGGTGCATCACCGGGGGGTTGTTACAAACACGTCGGGAACAACTTACGTAAAAGGGGAAAACAGCGCGGGGGAACCGGCGCGGCGCTGGGCCCTGCAGCCCCCTTAACCCTTCACCGCCCCGGCCCCGGTGGGATCGCGCAGCCCCGCAGCAGCAAAGCGTCTGCTCTCGTGCCGGGAGGGCGAAGCGGCCGCAGCCGAAGCCCGGGAGCGGTGCAGAGCCAAAGCGCGGTGCTTGGGCACACACATCCTCTTAAGGCAGTTAATCAGTTTAGAGACCTGTCCCACGGTATTTAATGGCAAAAGAGCGGCAGTGCCGCGGCAGAGCCACGGGCGCAAAAGGAGCAGCGCGGGGGCTCCGGCGGCGGCTTTGTGCTGGGGGCCGGCGCGGCGCTTGGCTTGGCAGGAGCAGCCGCCCCGGCCCTGCTCCGAGCGCACGGCGTGCAGTTCGTGCGGAAAAGGGACTATTGCAACACAGGCGTCCCAGCTGCTCTGCTCGGGGTCCTCATTCCCAAGCAGCTTTGGCCAGTGTCGAGGAATTCAAACTTGGCTCCTGCCTCAAAAATAGTTTGTGAGGCAGCAATAAATCCTCCCTGAAAGATTTCACTGCAGAAAACGGGGACAGAAGGTGCTGGGGGCCTGCGGGCGCCAGCCCTGCTGCGGGCGGGGGGGGAGGGTGTGGCACAAAGCTGGGGACAGAAAAGGGGAGACAGGACCAGCTGCCTCCTTCCAGCCGGGCCAGGGCCGAGAGCCACGGGCTGCCGGCAGCCCTTCCTCTCCCCTTGCTCCGAGGGTGAGGAGGGAGGATGCCCCGGGGCTGGCGGCTGGCGGCCCTGGTGCCGCACCAGGCTGGGGACAGAGCGTCCCCGTGCCACACCGCGCCGCGCGGGCGATGGAGCATCCCCGCCTCGTGCCGTGCTCGCGGCCATCCCGGGCCGGGCGACGGAGGCGCCACACGCAGCCGCGCTTCCTCCATGCTCACAGCTCCTGCCTGCGCAAACTCATCCCCCCTCCGGTGGACGGGGCTGCCAGGACGCGTTCCTGCCCCCCGCGCTCCGGTCAACGCCAAGCCGGGAACGAGCCGGCCGCCTGGGGACACCGCGTTCCCGCGGCTGCACGGCCGGGCACGCGCCGCGGCGCCTGGCTTTCCCTCCTGCACCGGCGCTTTGCTGTTTGCCAGCATGGGCAGAGTCCACCCGTGAGCCCAGGGTGCACGGGCAGGCCTGGCGCCATGGGGATGGGCGCCAGCTCCCACGGCCCCGGCGCTGCGCACGCGGCCGGCAGCACCCGGGCAAGGGTCTGCGAGCCACGGGCTGAGCGTGCTGGGCAGCAGCCAAGGCCGGCAGCCAGGGAGCCCGCCGGGTACAGCCGTTACACATTAACTGCCTTGTTTGTCCCCTCTTTTCCTGCACATGGGGGCCTGGAGCGCTGCAGGCAGCGTGCCAGCCCTTGGCAGAGCCCGGAGACGCAGCGAGGGCTCGCGCGTGCGGCCGAGAGCAGCGACTGCAACGAGCCGGTGCCGGGCTCCCGGAGCAGTGGGGCAGCGCTCGGCGCAAGGCTCTGCCCCGCTGCCCCTTCCCCGTGCCGCTGCCGGCTGGGAGCCCGGCGGCACTGATGAGCCAGGCAAGAGCGCAGTTGGGAAACGCACCCGGGTGCCCGTTTATTGCAAGAGGTCCGCGGCAGCGCTGCGGGGCCCTGGACCACCAGCCACCGCGGTGCTGCAGCGCGGGTCCCGGCCAGCTCCCGGCGCGCCGTCCCCGTGCCCGGCCCAGGGTGGCGGTGACACGGAGGGGCGCCTGGCTTCGCCCCAGCGCCGCAGCACCTGGGGGCAGCGGGGACATCTCGCTCGGGGCTGCATGCAGGAGCTGTCGGCGCTGCGAGGGCAGCACGCAGCCCCGGGCGCCCGGCTGCAGCGACCCGCGTCCGCCCCCCCGGGACAGTCTCAGCACGCTCCAGGGCTGCGAGGGCGGCTGGTGGCTGGGCACCGGCGGACGCCGGGGGCAGCGTCCCGGAGCGGCACCCAAGCTGCACCCGCAGCCAGACCTTGGCGAGGCGGCGGGAGCCCCGGACTGTGCCCGGCCACCCCGAGGCACCATTTTTCAGGGGTTCGGGGCCTCCTCCGGGGCCTGGGGTGATGCAGCAGTGCCAAAAGGGGAGCGGAGCCCCTCTGCAGACCCGACCCTGAAGCGTGGGGTGCAGCAGGGGGTTGAGGGGGCGGCGGGCAGGCGCCGGGGGCACCCGCAGGGCGGCGGGACGGGGTCAGGGCTGCGGCGGCGGCATGCTGAGGCTGAGGTTGAGGAAGCCGCCGTAGCGGAAGGGGGGCAGGTGGGGGGCGCAGGCGGCTGCCGCGGGCGAGCAGCCCAGGGGGTGGGCGCTGCAGCCCCCCGCGTCCCGCTCGCCCCCGAGGTAGACGCTGTCGGGGGAGTCGGCCGAGGGGTCCTTGTCGAAGTAGTTGTAGGGTCGGAGGATGAAGCCGACGCCGGTGCCCACCGTCGCCGTGTTGGGGACGTCCTCGGCGTGCGGGACGTGCAGGAAGCCCAGGGAAATCCAGGCCACCAGGTCCTGGGCGGGAGAGGGGCCGTCACGGGGGGCCCGGCCCCGCGGCGGGGCGCGAGACCCGGCACCCCACTCACCTCGCCGGCGATGGTCTCGTTGTCAATGAAGTCGGCGAAGGCGACGGTGGGCGTCCAGGGGTCGTTCTGGTTGTAGACGCTGGAGCTGGCGGGCTCCTCTTCCTTGCGCCGGGTGACGGCCAGCTGGTACCTGCAGGCCGGGGCTGCGCCGTGGGCAGGGGCCGTGCCGGGGGGCCGCCGCTCGCAGCCCCGCGGCCAACTTCAGCCCATCCGCCCGCCCGAGCGCGGGCCGTTAAACCGCGCCCGGTGACGAGGCAGCGCGGTGCGTGGCTGAAGCATTTCCCGAAGATGCAGCCCCGGCGCGGGGTGCCGCGAGCCGGTGACGCCGGAGCAGCCCTGGGGAGCGCGCGCGCCCCGAGCCGGACTTACCTGGGGGGCTCCCGCCTGCCACGGCTAAGACGCGCTACGAGGGGCATCGAGCCGCGCTTCTGGGGGCTTTTGGGACAAAACGCGTGCTCCCTGCCCGAGCCTCCCCGGGGGGCCGGCGGGGAGCCCCCGAGCCGGACGCCAGCCTCGTCCGCGGCCCTTCGCGGCCCGCGAGCCCCCGCGCACCCCAGCCCCACGGAGCAGGGCGCTGCTCCCCCCGGGGCCCCCCCGCTCCCCTGGCCCCGCGGAGCAGGGCGCTGCTCCCCCGGGGCCCCCCCGCTCCCCCCGGGACCCCGCGCACCTGCCCCAGCTGAGGGCCCGCTCCAGGGGGCTGCTGGGCGGCAGGGGCTCCCCGGGGGAGCTGGCGATCTGCAGGCGGTAGCTGCGCGGGTGGCCCCACCGGTTGCGCTGGGCGCTGGCGAAGGTGAGGTAGCGGGGCAGGCGCCCGCCCAGGGGGAAGGCCGCCTCGTCCTCCCGCTGCGGGCGCGCCTTGCGGAGCACCGGCCGCTCCACGGTGTGCCGCCCGCTCCAGGGGTCCCGCACCAGCTCGTACTCCATGTCCTGGGTCTCCAGCCAGTTCGGCTGCCCTGGGGAGGCCGAGGGAGGCAGCGCTCGCGCCACGCGCCCCGGGCAGAGCCGCGGTCGTGGGGACCCGCGGCCGCCCGCTCCGGGAGCCCCGCGGCCGCCCGCTCCGGGAGCCCCCGCCGCCCGCGGGGCACCTACCGCCAACGTCCAGGTCCGCCTTGTAGTGGAAGTGGTGGAGGTGCATGGTGCCCAGCGTGTGCGGCCCCACCCTGTTGCCGTAGTCGGTGCCTTGGCCGTGGAGGAAGGAGGAGCTGATGTAGCCGGTGGCGTGCGCCCGCACCTCCAGCGCCCCGCTGGCGTAGAACAAGAAGTCCCAGACGTAGTCGTAGTTGATGAGGGTGGAGACGGCGCGGACGACCAGGGCGGTCCGCCGCAGCCCGCCGTAGTAGGCCGAGTGGGCGTCGGAGAAGTGGCGGCGCAGCGGGAGCGCCGCATCGTGCTCGAAGACGCACAGCGAGCCGCGGTTGGAGCGGGGGGCGTCCGCCTCGGCCAGGTAGTGCCGGTCCACGTAGGTGGCCAGGTAGGGGCAGTCGACGCCCCGCACCAGCTCGTAGGCGAAGCGGCCGATGCCGAAGCTGCCGTCGAGGTAGCGGGTCGACATGCCGCCGGGGCAGTTGGAGCCGTAGAGGGCCAAGGCCTCCTGCAGGCTCAGCTCGTAGAGCAGCCGCTCGCCGCGGTAGCGCACGTCGAAGAGGCGGGGGCCGGAGCTGGGGCTCATGCCGAAGGCGAAGCTCCAGCCCTGGAAGGTGACGCGGTTGCGGCGGACGCGGTAGCGGGGACCCTGGGGCTCATACTGCACAGGAAACGCTGCGGCAGGAGGGGCTCGCGGCTGCATGGATGAGAAGTCCCCGTCCCACGGGGCTTTCTTCACCTTCTCCACGCCGAGGCGGCCCTGCACATAGGCGCTCTCCAGCTGCACCATGTCCCTGTAGTACTGCCCGTTGTAGAAGACTCTGCTCACCGCCCACTGGGAGATGTCCAGGCTGCTGTGGTCCACCAGCACCTCCAGCCCCACCGGCGAGAGGAAGAAGCCGGTGCCGGGCACGGCATGGAAGAAGACAAACCAGGTGTCACGGTCGCCGGACTGGAAGCCGCGGGGGGCGGAGGTGAGCGCGGCCAGGTCGCTGCCGTCCGACTCGCAGCAGGCATCGAGGAAGCGCGGCGCCCGGCGCAGCTCCTGCCGCAGCAGTGTGTCGATGTCCGCGTACTCCTTGGCGGTAACGGGGCGGCGGTGGTACGGCACCTTCCCCCCGTACTTCCGCACCGTGACGTCCCGGTGGTAGGTCGGCGTCGGCAGCGGACCCACCACGTACTCCGTGATGTTGGGGTCCGGCTGGTTACCCAAGTACAGGACGGCCAGCGCCTCCCGCGCGGGGCGAGGCCCCCCGCCGTCCAGGAACCGCAGCACCTCCGCCTTGGCGGGGACCTGCACGTCGACCGAGGAGATGCAGTTGTCGGAGGGCAAAGCACGCGAGGCGTCCACCAGCGGCACCCCGAGGTTTTCCTGCAGGTACCGCACCACTTGGACCATTTCTTCCGGGCTCAGATCAGCAAAAACCAGGCTCTGGCCGTCGTCAGTGTCCTCCTGCTCCAGGCGCTGGTGCTGGCAGATGCTGGGAGCCCTTCCCCTGGTCAGCAGCACACAGACCAGGGCAAATATCGTGGCCAAAGCCAGAACAAGAAGGATGAGCACGGTTTTCACGTTCATGTCTGCCGCAGCACTGAGTGCTCGCGCTGGCTCCCAGCTGCAAAACCCTCGCGGAGTGACCTGCCAGCAGAAGGGGCCTGTTTTGTTTTTTTCCTCTGTTTTTTGGATAGGGAACAGCCCGGATGAGCTTGCAGGGAGGGTGCAGGGCCAGAGGGGGATGTCCTCAGACATGCCTAGGATTTGCTGGAAGCCATAAAAGGCAACTTTGCTCCACTTCCCCAAACAGATCACGTTTTTAAGTAAACTTAATGCTGCTGCATCCGTCCCTCCCCTGTTTTCCCTCGTGCAGTGCTGCAGACCGAGCGGACAAATCCACTCTCTTGGGGGAAAATAACCGCGCCTCCTTTTCCCCTTAATCCAGCAGCCAGCAGAGCCAGCAAGGCCCACGCTCGTTCACACGGTGCCTCAGTGAGTGCAGCGCTGCGGCCCCGTCCTGCCCGTTAACGGCAGGGCAACGCTGCTGCCTGCACGCGGGCGTCACGCCACTGCTGGCGATGAGCCCGCGCGTGGGAAGCCACCGGTGCTGCAGCCGGTGGGGAGGGCCGCTCTTGCCGCCCCGGTGACACCTCCTGACCACTGGCCACGGCTTCGCGCAGATGAGGCCGCTAGGAGCGGGATGAAGGCTGCCGAGCCCAGCGAGCATCCTCAGGACCAGGAGCTGCCTCGGCTCTGTCCCCAGCATCATCTCCATGACCCCGGCACCAGCCCGAGGGCCGGCAGCACAGCCAGCGCCCGCCTCCCCCGGGACCTGCCACCATCGCTCGCCCCAGCCACCCCCCTCCTGCCATCCTGCGCCCGGCGGCCACTCCAAGCCTCGTCGATTTGCGAACACAGGTAACGCGGCAATGAGCTGGCACACCCCAGCTGGCAGACACTGCTGCCTCATAAGAACAAGACACTTGAGACTGCACCGGACTGGAATCAGACTTCATTTCTTTAAACCTGAGATAGGCACTACACAGCATTTGCTGCTACAGCAGAGGGACAGCGTTTTTTCCCCACTTTCCTCCTGCAACAGACTTAAATTCAGCAGTTAGAGGGGGCAAATGCATGCTCCCATCTGGCAGCATGCCAAGAAGGTTATGCCTCCCCTTTAAAGAGCACTATTTAAAAGCAATGATAACAAGCAAAGTTGTACAACTGGAAGTTGAGACAACTTCATTACAAAAATGAAAATAAGGGACAGAACAGTCAACCTAGTACCTTCAACTATGTCTCCTAACACCATCCTGTAACATTAAAGCCTGCTCGTATTTTGGAAACCGTCATAGGTGAACGGGGGAAAGTTTGGCAAACAGGAGGCCCTTTTGGGCAGGCATGCGACAGAGTTGATTTCACAGGCAGTAAAGTCCTGCTCACTGGTGAAAAAGACACCGTCATGTGAGTATATGGAAGGGTCCAGGTCATAGTAGTTGTAAGGTCTCAGGAGAAAGCCAACAGAGTTTCCCACTGTCACGGTGTTGGGAATATCCTCAGAGTGTGGGATGTGAAGGAAACCAGCGGTTATCCAGGCAACCAGGTCCTAGGCAGGGAAGAGAGTTACATGACTGATTATTTCCAGACCCTACAGCTGGAGTGACTGAAATCTGCACGTAAGCCATAGAAAGTTATAGAAAGAGCAGGAAGGGACCTTTGAGGCATCCAGCCCAACCCACATTCCCACACTCAGAGCTCCTCCTTCCTGGCAAAGATTTCCCTCCTTTCCCCAAAGACCTGCCTGCAGCTAAGGCTGCAGACATCCACCAGGCAGAGGGACCTTTGCTCTGATCCCCCTGGCCAGTCCCTATCCTCGTGGAGATTTTCCTCACATTTCACTGGTATTTCTCCATGAGTGGAAATGAACTCCCACTCTGGAGCTGCGTGCTCCGATCAAAGCGATGAACAGATACACAGAAAAGGGGATGCTCGAACCCACTTTCCTCCTTCCTCGAGACTCCGCTGCTCTCCCAGCTGAGCCCACCGTCCTGCAAGCAATGCCTAGGATCGCTTGGCCGGTCTTTCCAGGGCAGCTCCAACACTCCCGCTCAGCCTGTAGCCAGGTATCACAAGCTTCAGCACTGCAGACCCCGGCTCACCTCGTTGGTGATTGTTTCGTTGTTGATGAAGTCAGCAAAGGCGACAGTGGGCGTCCATGGATCATTCTGGTTGTAGATACTGGTGCTGGTGGGTTCCTCCTCCTTTCTCCTGGTGACAGCCAGCTTGTACCTGAGGACCAGAAAAGAGATGGGAACCTCTCACAGCAGCTGTGGGCGAGGGCAGGGAGGTACCATTCCCAAGCAGACAGTGCTAGGACCTGCAAGGCTTCTTAGAAGCGTTTACTGGCCACAGTGGGTAACAGCAAGACGGCTCCAACACAAGGTGGGAACACAACCTGGGGAGTCTAAGGGTGACCAAAGTGACCCTTGATGATGGGAAGGGGGACGAGGGACAAGGGGGTTGTCCTGGAGGCCAAGGGTTGTGGGCACCCATCATAGGTGAAGCAGAAAACCATTCTAAGGAAGGGATAGCGAAAGCATTGCCAGGGTGCCGAACGCCCGGGGAGCACGTAGGTAACAGCCCCCTGGAGCAGGGCACAGCTAAATACTACTCCCCAGAGAATCTGCAGATCTCAAGACTGGTCCTACAAAGTAACCCCAGCCCAAGGGAGCGTCTGCCAGGTCCACGCAATCTGGAAAACCGGGTGTCACTGTTAGGAGAGCAGCCTGACCTTGCCCAGCTGATGGCCCTCTCCATGGAGCTGGTTTCGGGCATGTGTTCCCCTGCAAAACTGACGATCTGGATCCTGTAACCACGCTGGTGACCCCACTTGTTTTTGCTGTCGGCTGCAAAGTAGATGTATCTGGGCATCTTCGACTGGTGCCGGAACGCAGCCTGGTCCTCTGTGTCCAGGACTTTCTTGGTGAGCCGTGGCCGCTCTATCTGCTGCTCTAGGCTCCAGGGGGCCCGTGCCATCTCAAATGCCATGTCATGGGCCACCAGGGAGTTTTTCACCCCTACAAAGCAAAAGCAAAGCCACTGAGGAGCTTCCCTGCAGCCCCCTGCTCCCCACAGACAACTGCAGTCAGGGCTTGTTCTCCCCATCTTCCCTTCCACACCCCAGGTTCTGAGTGCTGTTTTCTGCATGTGAGAGCAGTTGCTGCTCTGCAGCTCCACGGCAGCATGACTGTATTTATCTAACCCAGACAACACCACTGCTCTTGCCCTTTGTGAGGAATCAGAAGATGGAAGTCCCATCCCAGGGCAGAAGAACAAGTTTGCTTCCCAGTGAAGCCCAGCCTAATTAACCCAAGCACCTGATGGCCCAGCCATTGCTGTTCTGCTCATTAGCAAGCATCCTGCAATCAGGGGAGCACTGTGAAGAACACAGACTCCAAGCACATTTGCACATCACAGAACTTGAGCAGTTCTGTGCAGTTCAGGTCTTTCCACAAACAAGGCTTGTCAGCTGGAGGCTCGTCGGCTGGAGGCTCAGACCAACAGGAGAGGCACAACAGCAAATAAGTCTGGGAATAAGATGGGCAGGAGCTGGCTGAAAGCACTCCAGGGCCAGGGCTGGCACGGCAGTGCCCAGGGGAGCTGGCAGAGGGGCCTGTGCTGGGCTCCCCAGCCGCCAGGTCAGGCAGCCAGCTGCAAGCCATTGCCAAGCTCCCCAGTCTGGGGGGTGGTGGTGGTGGTAACTCCCTCACATGCCCTACTCGCCTCTGTCCCATGCAGAGTTTCCTAGTTTGTGTAAAAGCCATTTCGGAGCAGAACCTCTAGCCATCCCAGAAGATTTGACCAGACCCTTGGGACTTGCTTGTGCTACTGAGATAGCAGGACTGGAGTCCTGAGCCAGGACCCACCTGAACATGCTGTAATGAAGGTCAGCGGCAGATGTCAGAGACCTACGAAAAAATATCCACACTCGGCAATCACTATGGTTCTTGCTTTCTTCCCTTTTATGAAGTGAGCAAGACTTCTAACCCCACACCTTCCTTTTCAGTGATAGCAGTTATAGTCTGATATTTTGCCTGCCTTTTCCATATTTTTCCAGTTTTGCAGTCCTCTTCCTGATCCAAGTACTTAAAACTTATCCCAAAACCACCTAGAAGAGTCTTTAAATTTGTGTTTCCCAATGATTATAGAATTAGGAAGTTTTTAAATATATGACAAGGGCATGCAGCAGATGGTATTTCAGCAAGAGGGTGGGGACAGAGCACATTTGTGACAGAGGTGCAGTACATAAATGGTAGCATGAGATCTAATAAACCGCAGCCTGTGCTCCGGCGGCTGCTGCGAGTGAAGGATGCCGTGCACCCCTGGCAAAGCACAGCAGAGCTGAGCTCGCAGCTGGCTGTACATTCACAACTGGCTGCCTGCCCAGGATCTTACTGCTTTGCCTGTAGCTCTAGGAACAGAGCAGCTGGCTGTCCCGCTTGCACGCGGCCAGCAAGGACAATTGGAAAAGCTGTAAAAAGAAACAGGAATGTGAGCTGGAAATCACATCCACCCCAACTAACCAGCCTGATCAACTCAGATCATCATTTGGTGTTCAGGATACCCGGGCATCAGAAGAGGCTAAGGAGGGTGAAGGTACCAGAGGGAAAAATCCCGGCTTCTGCAGAGCCACAGAGGTGTCAAGACCAACAGAGCTGGGACAGGGATTGTTTGCCTGCAGGAGCCTGGGGCCAGCACACAGTGCCCAGCATGTACAGGGGAAAGAATGGGCAGAAAAGAAGTGCCAATGCCAGTGACCTCGCAGCAGACTGTTTGGGGCTGCACACAGAGGAACCGAAAATGCAGGAACCACAAGCTTTGGCAAACACTCCCTTCCTACTAACGGGCATGAGCTGGTCATACCACAGTGCCAGCTTTATCCAGCCCGGGAAGCTGCAGCCCCACACTGCACTTATGGATAACTGCATGGGACAGAGGAAGTAGAACCTTCCCCAACATTACAACATTTTTCCCTGCTCTAAGAACAAAAGGGAGACAGCTGTGTCCTACTCCACACCAGGAAAGAAAAGCGTGCATAAGGACCAGGAGATGCTCAGTTTTGGGGATCTAAAAATATTAAGTAAGGACACAAAGGAAGACAAGACCCAGACCTACCTCCCACATCCAAGTCCACTTTATAGTTGATGGAATGGGTGTGTACCGTGCCCAGCGTGTGCTCCCAAACC
>PTFA01000439.1:376054-391994 GCA_003342895.1 Casuarius casuarius
CGCAGCACCTCCGCCTTGGCGGGGACCTGCACGTCGACCGAGGAGATGCAGTTGTCGGAGGGCAAAGCACGCGAGGCGTCCACCAGCGGCACCCCAAGGTTTTCCTGCAGGTACCGCACCACTTGGACCATTTCTTCCGGGCTCAGATCAGCAAAAACCAGGCTCTGGCTCCTGGACCCAGTCTTCTCCGTGTTATGGGGCTGGGATTTGCAGCTTGCCGATTGCCTCCCCCTGCTCAGCAACATGCAGGAGAGAATGAAAATTATCATTGCAGCCCCGACCAGAAGAATGTAGGGGAGTCTCGGGTTCATCTCTCCAGGTACAGAGACAGCTTGTAGGTTCAGCTGCAGCATCCGGAATATGGCTCTCACGGGCAGACCAGACTCTAATCCTGCTCCCGACAGCGGGTGCAAAGGCATCACTTACGAGGTGGGGAGGAAGCCTGGAGCTCACAGGTGACTCAGTTTGCAGATCACAGGTCCCAGCCAGTTCAGCCTGTTTCCTCCCCACCGCAGACACGCCAAGGAAGCGAGCTGCACAGCTGATGCTTGACTCGCTCCTCAAGTTACTGACTGGTTTCTCCATTGCAGAGAAAACACCAGGAAGAGCCTGGGCCTTGGTCTGCCCAAGGGTCCTTTGCTTCTCCCAGCAAGACAGCCCGTCCTGCCTCATGCAAGCATGGACTCACCAGCCCTCACCTTTAGCACCATCACCACACCTGCGTTCAGCTGACAGCACAACATCCAGTCCAAAACATGAACTCCACTGACTGGGCAACCCTCCACCCTCCCTCCATCACCCCTGCTCCCGCTGTCAGCAGTGAACCAGCTGGTGCTGCGCCACGACGGTGCCCGCGCGCTCCGAGGAGCGGTGTCGAGGCGCAGGCTGACACTGTGCCTGGTGACACGGCGACGTGAGTGCAGCACCACTACCAGGGAGGCTCAGCAGGCCTGACCCCTTCTGCACGGGGGGCCTTAGGATCAGTCTCTCCCCCAAACAGCCTGCCCAGGCCGGCACTTCGGGTGCCTCTGCATGGTCTGTTCTCGCTGCTGCCATTCTCCACTGCCCCCAAGTCTTTCCCACCCCTAAGGGAAGAGGCCTGGCTGATCCGGCTCTGGCTGCAGGTAGACTGGCAGGCGCTGGGGACTGCCAGGAGAAAGCTCCCTGGTGAGAACAGGCAGGGCTCAGGGAACCCCAGGCAGCAACTGCAAGCCACGGGCTGCATCTGGAGGGGCTGCAGGAGGAAGAGTAGAGGCTACACAGGCACTACCAGGCGAGACTGGTCCCCATGCAGCCCTTCTTCCTCCACCCCAACACCACTGCAGCTGACGTGATCCTTGGACAAGAGCTGAGATGGACAAAAATGGTGACCTGCAGGAAACGGTTCAGCAGTCCCAGCTGGGCAGCCCAGGCGGCTCAAAAACCCTTCTCTGCAGAGCAGTCTCGGCAGCCAGGACAGCACCAGGCAGCCCTTCCGAGGCACCGCGCGAGGACGCGGGGCTGGCGGCTGGCACCTCGCACCTGCGTGGCAGCGCGGCCGCTCTGGCCGCTCCCTGCCATCGGGCCAGCAGTGTGCTCCCGGGATCTGCAGGCCCCGGTCTGCCCTGGCTGCTCCTGTACCAGCCCACCAGCTTTTGCGAGTCTGACCCTGCGTGGCCCCAAACCAGGCCCGGGCTCTGTGTGAAGCAGCAGCCAGCGTTACACTGCAAGCATTCATGGATGGCACTGCAGCCAGAGCTCATGGTCCCAGCACTTTGCACTCTTCTGATGAGGTCAGGAGTTAGAGGCATAGGAGGAGGGGCTGGACTGGGGCTGGAGCCACCACTGCCCTGGCTACCACTGCTATCAAGGTCATGTTAATTTAACAATTTGTTTTCATTCACGCTTCCATCCAGGGAATACTTGCCCATTTTCCCTGCAGGTCCCATACCAGCCTCAGCTCAGGACATACAAAACCTGTAAGGGAGAACGATGTATTTTTGTCATGCTGCAGTTTTGTTTTTCCTGCCTCGCTGAACTTGCGCATTCTTTAGGGCTTTTCAAGCACCCTGTATTGCCACCAGTCTCAGTGCTCCGGAGGAGCATTCTCATTCCCTTGATAAGTGGCACACGTCCGGGATTTCACACAAGTCATTCCAAGAGTACTTTGCTGTAGCCAGGGCTCAGGGCCTATAAACAAAACAGGGAACCAAGGGGCACAGCAGTCACAGAAGAGGGCCTTGCCACCACACAGGAATCATGTTTTAGCATGTTTTCAAGCCTGGTTTACAAGAGGGGAACCAGCATCAGCCCTGCTTCTAACCATGACGACAGCAGCAGCATGTCAGTACAAACACCACTTCACACAAAACAGTGCAAGCATTTGGTCTAGGCACATGGAGTTAACTGCAGCTTAACGTATATGTTTCCGATTGCTCTGCACAAATCCAGCAAACAGCGTGCACTACTAAACTGGCGTTTCTTCTTCGGCTGATGTTCACTACCTACCAGTGACCTCTTTGGTCCTGTGCAGATGTAAATCATTTTTTCTACCTTTTACATAAGCAGGTTTCAATAATAGACATCTAACACTGCCAGTCTATGCTCTCAGCATCACCACTGCCCTGGCAGTCTGCTGAACTGCAGTTACTACAGCAGCCTTCAAATGGGAAGCAGAGCCGGATCCTTCGCCCCAAACATCCCTGACGCTTCCCAGGGACAGTCAATGTCAGCACTGAATTTAGTCCACCAGATGGTGCAGCGGAGAGCTGGTCCACAATGAAACAGCTCTTCTGCAGGGAGCCACTGCCAGGAAACATGACTGTGTGTAGCAGCAGGGGAAATTCACTGGCTCGCTGCAGTGGCTTTGCAGTCCGAGCCTCAGGATCCAAGTTACAAGTGTTTCCACAAAAGAGAAGCAGGAACAGAGCTGCACAAGTTCAGCCCTGGAGCACAACAGTTCAGCTGCCCTGCTTTACACGGGGCAGTTGAGACACAAGAAAGGACTTTCCCAAGTTACAAGGAGAGAGTGCCAGGACCAGCACCAGACCTAGCAAGAGCAGGCTCACTCATCCAGTCCTGCAGACAGGGCTGTCTCTGCCCTGTCTGCCTGGCCATGCTTCTGGCAACACACACAGTGCCAGCTGTGAGGCCTCAAGGAAACACAAATGTTTTTCAGCTGCTACCTTTCATACTTTCCCCGGGCTGAGTAAAGACCTCCTGGACAATTCCCATTGCCTTCAAGTCGGTGCCTTTGACAGACTATCTGATGTGTAGAAGAGTAATTCTGCAGTGAAGGAGGAGATTAGGAGAGGGAAAAAGCAGGGTTCTGATGACAATTATGAGGCGCTCTACAGACTAGGAGGCCAATCCCCTCCCACAGCTCTGCAGCTTATCAATAAAATGACACACATTAAGGAAGACAAGACCCAGACCTACCTCCCACATCCAAGTCCACTTTATAGTTGATGGAATGGGTGTGTACCGTGCCCAGCGTGTGCTCCCAAACCCTATTGCCGTATCTCAGACCGTCCCCATGGARGAAGGACGAGCTCACGTACCCCGTGGCTTGGACTTTGGCTTCAATGGCCCCATTCTGGTAGAAGATGAAGTCCCACACGTAGTCGTAGTTGCCCAGAGCTGCAATGGACCGAACAATCAGAGCAGAGTTGACCAGTCCCCCATAGTAGAAGGACTGCAAGCTGGAGTAGTGGCGCCTCAGAGGGGAGCCCAGGTTCTGCTCAAAAACGCAGAGGGCGTTTTTACTAGTTCTGGAGACCTGGGACTGAGCAAGGTAGTGCACATCCACGTAAGTTGCTGAATAGGGGCAGTCAACGCCTCGCACCAAGGGAGAACTGAAGCGTCCGATGCCAAAGCTCCCATCCATGTACCTCGTCAACATCCCCCCAGGACAGTTGGAGCCATACACTGACAAGGCCTCCTGAACGCTGATCTCATAGGCGATCCTCTCCCCCCGATACCTGAYGTCAAACAGGCGCATGCCCGTGTTCACACTCATCCCAAAGGCAAAGCTCCAGGCCTGGAAGATGACGTGGTTGTTCCTGACGCTGTAGCGGGGACCCTGGGGCTCATACTGCACAGGAAACGCTGCGGCAGGAGGGGCTCGCGGCTGCATGGATGAGAAGTCCCCGTCCCACGGGGCTTTCTTCACCTTCTCCACGCCGAGGCGGCCCTGCACATAGGCGCTCTCCAGCTGCACCATGTCCCTGTAGTACTGCCCGTTGTAGAAGACTCTGCTCACCGCCCACTGGGAGATGTCCAGGCTGCTGTGGTCCACCAGCACCTCCAGCCCCACTGGGTGCAGGAAGAACCCGCTCACGTTCTGAAACAGAACGAACCAGGTGCTCCGATCTCCAGACTGGAAGCCACGGGGAGCTGTTGTCATGGATGCTAAATTGGTTTCGTCATATTCAATTACTTGATGCATGAAAGACGGAGCTGTGGGGAACACTTGACTCCTTAAAAACCCTGCAATCTGTTTGTATTCAACAGCCAGCGTCGGTCGGCGGTGGTACGGCACCTTCCCCCCGTACTTCCGCACCGTGACGTCCCGGTGGTAGGTCGGCGTCGGCAGCGGACCCACCACGTACTCCGTGATGTTGGGGTCCGGCTGGTTACCCAAGTACAGGACGGCCAGCGCCTCCCGCGCGGGGCGAGGCCCCCCGCCGTCCAGGAACCGCAGCACCTCCGCCTTGGCGGGGACCTGCACGTCGACCGAGGAGATGCAGTTGTCGGAGGGCAAAGCACGCGAGGCGTCCACCAGCGGCACCCCGAGGTTTTCCTGCAGGTACCGCACCACTTGGACCATTTCTTCCGGGCTCAGATCAGCAAAAACCAGGCTCTGGCCGTCGTCAGTGTCCTCCTGCTCCAGGCGCTGGTGCTGGCAGATGCTGGGAGCCCTTCCCCTGGTCAGCAGCACACAGACCAGGGCAAATATCGTGGCCAAAGCCAGAACGAGAAGGATGAGCACGGTTTTCATGTTCATCTCTGCTGCAGATTTTGAGGCTTTTAAGAGAGCTTCCAGAGCAGGGTTTCTAGCTGCTGCCTCTGTCAGTTTATGCTGCACTGGATAGATTAGTACAGAAAGTACAAAAGACTGGGAGAGGCTAGGGGAGGAGATCTGAAATTCGTGGTGACCAGAAAGGGCAGCTCTCCACTCTCAGCTGCAGTGTGCTCTGTCTTCCTCCAAGAACAGTTCCCTGAAAGAACTAGTGGAGATGCAGAGTCAGTGACTCAGACAAATTTCACATCAGTCTGTTACTTTTTCAGTCCAACCCAACTTCCTGAGGCTGCCTGTAAAAACGAAGATCATGTAGTCAGCCTGAGGTGGCTGGGACCATTGTGAAGCTCTCACAAGCTGAGAACTGCTGCCACACTGTAGAATTTCACCTCTTTGCAACTCACCAAGTTTCCTTGTTTGTTTATCAGGCTGCTTCCTTGTAAACACTCCCCCTGGCAGCATGATTTCAAGCCAGTTAAGAGTTGTGTTTTTTCTTTTTTTTTTTTTTTTCTTTTTTTTTTTTTTTAATCTTCCACATGGAAGCCTTTGCTGAAAACACATCCATCTGTGTAGTAGCAGAAAAACTTTGGCAGGCATGGAGAGATGTAGTTTGGGATGAGATTCAGGCCCCACTGCACAGTGAACAATTAGCTCTTAGTTTGCACCTTTGAATAGCTATTAACCAATTAGTCCCCCCAACACTCCAAGCAGCTTTTGTCTCTACCTCAGATTCAAAGATAAATCGAGGTGCAGCTTCTGAGAAATTCCCTCAAGGACCAGGACAAACACCTCAATCTCTGCTCTGCCTTTGGCACCCAAGCAGGGAGGTGATGGCAATGCCAGGTATCACCATGCTGCCAGTCTACCCTGCTCCCCAGGCTGAGCCACCACCTCCAGGATTCCTACCAGTCAAGGGCTACAAAAACAGCTTTCAGCCATCGTCACAGGTGAGGTCTCCTCACTGGTTTCACAGCGCTCTTGAAAGGGCTGAGCAGAAGGCGATGAGCAGGCAACAGGACTCGGTACTCTATTCCGCCGCAGGGTAGATGCTTGGGGTGGACAAGACGCACAGCTTTAGGTACAATCCCTGCCTGTCCTTGAGCTGGTGCTGAGAGGCATAAGGAATGCAAGAGAACCAGGGCTGGAGATTCAACACAACATTTCCACTCCTGCTGCCAGCCTCACCTCACCTCACCCTGGCCTTCCCTTCCTCCTCCCATCAGAGTTTCCTGGTGGGAGACATGCCCTCCTCCCTTGGTACTGCTTTGAGTTCTTCCTCTACAGCTGGTCTTGCCCTGGACTCAGTCTCTCCTCACTGTCCTCCTGCAGCACTTACCAGATACCACACTGGTAGGCAGAAGGCCATGTTGCTATAGGACACAGTCCATTATCCTCACCACCACTGGCAGCCCTCAGACTTCTTTAGCCGAGGCTGCAGCTGTGAAGACAAGAGAAACGCATGCATGTTCACTTCATGCCAACGAGCACCATTCCTGCTTCACTGGCAGTCACACCAGCAAGGCCCACGTGAACCACAACAGTCAGGTTACACGGCCACTCTGTGACATGGAGACAAGCAATGGGAAGAGACAGAGCATGAGAAAAGAGCCTTGGCTACCAGGGAAGTAACAGCTACAGGTTTCAGAGGTACACCCCTCTCATCAACTTCCAGCCAGCCTCTATGGCAGAGTAAGATGTCCAAGTAGCCCCAAATTAAGCAAGGAAGCTTTGACTCCAAGTCAGTCTCTCAGTCTGTGAGGTCAACAAGGTTTCTAGGGTCACTTGGGGTTAGGCCGGAGAGAAAAATTCCCTTTCGGTGCAAGTCTGGTACATGATATCCCATCTTACAAACAGCCCAGAGAGAAGAGAGGGAGCACTGTCGCCCCAGCCAAGCAGGTTAACAGCAGAGCCACGGCATGCCTCCTGCCTCCCAGAAATTTAACAAGCGTTCGGCTGCAGCATACACCTGCACAGCTGAGCTGAGACTGCTACAGGAACCTGAGACTGCACGTACAATGTCCACATTCACATTTCCTTAAAGAAGTGCAAAAGAGCAAATCATTTAGTTTTGACTGCTCCTCCAAACTTTGTCTTTTGGTTTTACATCACAAGTCCCTAACAGTCAAGGCACAGGCTGCAATTAGAGAAGATCTTTTTCTGAGCAGTATGACAGTGGTTTAAGAGAACTGGATAAACTCCATAGGCCTTACTGCCCCACAAGTCGTGACTCAGTCCTACAACTTGCCTGTGAGATGTCTGAAAATAAAGTATGGGAACATTGTTATTTCTGTGCATGTCTGGTGTTTGAAGCAGAAGAAAAAAAACAAACCCTAATCTATAATGACATCCCTATGACAAAAAACCCACAGCACACACCCCAGGTCTTCAGAGCTTCATTTCTGCCAGATATATCCTCTCTGTGCTGCCTCATTACAGGATACGTGCCACAGATTAATACCACATATTATTTAATACCATCTATTTCCATTGTACTTTTAAAACTGAAGACTTTTAAAGCATATTACAAGCGACACAAGAATCAACCTGCATTCTATGGGATCTCTGTTTCACAATAAACAGAACAACCCTAAATACATCTCCATCTTGCAGTAGAAATTTCAGGAAGCACAATAATTAACTGAGCTTGCTGAGCTGGGAAGCCTGTGTCAACACCTTAGTGATGAAGAGTGATCAGGGATCTTTAAGGGCCACATGTACCACTGAACTGCTCGTGTACCTTCTCTAAAAGACACAGCCTGAAGCAGCTTAGAGCTAACCTAGAATTTTAAAAATGACATGTCTCACTAACAGCAGCATAACTTGTTTATGATGTGTTTGGCACACATACCTCATCCCACCAGTCTGATTAACCCATGACTCTGTCCCACACCTAACATGGAGAGTTCACATCCTACTGATATTTATTTTGGCCACATGGTTGCTTTTAGGTACTGCCCATCCATACTTATATTTGGTAAATTGCCTACATCTCCCAAACAGAACAGGGAAGGGAGGAGTTTGCTGTCCTTTGCTCACCCAGAAAAGGTAGAAATGGCAAAAATAGTCTCTGAAATTTATAGGAAACAAATCTACAGACAGACATCCTGCAGCTGAGGGGAACTCAAGAGTCAGTGACTGCCAAGCAGGTGGGTAAAGAGCACAGTACAAAGTACCCGTCACCAGCAGTCCTGGCATTGGCATGTCTTAAGCATACCCCAAGCCAGATCTCAGACTTTGGAAGACTCCCACTCTCATTATCGCATCTCATATGGTCAGCTTGTGTAAAACAGAAGGGTGGAAATGGCTCGAACCTTATTCAGGCTGGCTGTTTCTGGCAGTGTTTGTGTCTGCACACAACCGCTGTGCCTTTATTCTCCTCTCAAAAGCTTTAACAGCAACTGCATTTAAGCTGGGATGCCTCAAGAATCTGAATTCAAGCTCTGATGGCATGTTGCCACTTCTCCTGGAGAGCAAAGCAGAAAAACACTGCATTGAGACTGAGAGGTGAAGATCACAAACCCTTCCCTGCTCCTGCGGATGAGCCCATGCTCCCTATCAACACCTGCCAACACAAGTGTCTTGGATGCTCCTTCTTCCCACAGAACTGCTGGCACAGGGCACCTGGGTGTTTTATTTCTTCTGGCCGTGGTGAGGAGGTACCCTTCACGCTGCACCACGTTGGGCCCTGTCAGCAACAATTCTCCTGAGCTCTGGCTCCAGCTGCTTTGGCTCCAAGGGACCTGTGTTTTCAGCTCTATTCCTGCCTTCCTAGGAGCAGCTCAGACACCAGCAGGACTTTCCCATACCCCGGGAAGCACCGTGCAGCAGCCAGCCCTGTCTGCCCACAAGCTGCCGCTCCTGTCTCTCAGAGGCTGAGGATTTTAGGGCTGGATGGAGGCGCCCGGGAGCCCGGGGCTCAGCCCGTGCCAGGCAGCGCTCCTCGGGCTGGATCCAGGGCCCCACCTAGCGGCACCCGGGCCAGAAGGGGAGACGAAGCTCCCTCCACCCAGGCGCACGGTTCTGTTTCCCAGGGCACAGGCTCACAGAAGGGGCCTGGAAACACCAGCTGGCAGACACAGTGTTTAGGTGTGTTAGCACAACAAGAGTGCTGAACACCGGAGAGCGGGTCTCTGCAACCCAGGCTGTGCTGTAACAGACATGGAAGTGGAATGAAAACAAGGACATTCCTCTGGGTAGAGCTGAGGACAGCTTTGACTCAGGGGGATAAAGGACAGGTCTATATTTCCTTAGGCATCACATGCACAGAGGAACCAAGAGAGTAATGGACCATGCACTGAACACATGTACCGGGTGCAGTATTCAAGGTGCCTGCTCCAAGACAACACTGTAGACACCTGCTCAGCAGAGATGCAGCAGTAGCCATGGAGCAGGTTCCAGACTCACAGAAGCATCATGCAAGTCACATCTGTTTTAACTGAGATGACCTTAGTCCAACACACTGGGTTAGACTGGGACAGATCACATCAAACCCAAGACCTTGGGCCTACTGTAAGGCATACTAAAGGAACAGAAACAACCTACAAAGCAGCACGCAGCAATTTACAACACAGTTGAAAAGAGGAATGAGAATAACGCAGGGAAGGAGCAACTAGATGTGAGAAAAGCAGGACCTGAACAGACATTAACACTGCACAGCCTGTCCAAGAGCTCAGTATCACACACAAGGGTCTAGCTTAAAAGAATTGAAAGTACCTTATTTTAATTTCTTGACATGGTAAAAGTTTACATACTTTCATCTGGCAAAGAGAGCTGAACAAATTAAAAGGAATCAATACAAAGAAACACAAGGGGAAGTGCTGCTCCCAGACAGCAGCTAGAACGCAGTTGGTTTGTTACTGAATATTTATTAGTGGGAAGACTAAGAGTTGACTTACTACAAACAACAACAGAAGAGTCTATAGAAAGGGCCAGGGGCCCTCCACACTCTGGGCAAATCCCTGGGAAACCAGCAAGAGACAACATGGCTCTTAGATGTGGAAGCAGAAGAAACAAAGTAGAAAAAAAAAAAAAGAAGGGGAGAAAGTTCATTTCATTTGTCACTGTATGTTACATTGAAGTTAACACAACTATTAAGGCTACTGCACAATAAGAATATACGGGTGTAACAGCGAGACCCGGGAAACAGCAAGGTTCCAGAAACAAATGATTTAACATTCCCTGAATAAGGGACTTAAGTAGAAATACTATAAATAAGAAAATTTTGGAGCCTGCAGCGTTATGGGCCCATTTCCCACACACAAAAACTGACGCAACACAACCAGTCATTTCCAAAGGGGTTTGTAATGGACCATGAAACGTTCCAGAGGCTTAGAGGAGTCACCAGGCACATGAGTGTACCCTTTTGCAGGGGAAAGACTACAAGGTTTGCAATGATATCAGGTGGCTATTGGCCATCCTCACCTCCAAGGACCAGCTGTCGCAGCTGGCCTGCTCTGCCCAGACAGCAGGAAGCACTGCCAGGAGACAGCAGGTGACAGTCTGACCATGTGTGGAGACTACTACGACTTTAGTATCAGACCTCTGGCCCCTCCCCTCCCTCAGCCTGGGCGAAAACATCTCATGCTGAAGGGGCACTAGGACACACGTGAAGTAACACTGGTTTCACCCAAGAAAGTGGCTCTAGTTGAATAGCAAACAGGGCTCATGACCAGCCAGTACAGCAACCAGCCCTAGTTAAAAGCACCACCTTGCACTCTGCACTCATTTAGCTAGAATTCACAAGGTGGAGACAGATGGGGTAGGCTCTACTGAGTAAGAAAATACCCAGGAAAAGAGTGAAGACCTCTCAACGGCACTGCAGCATGGCCGCTGCCACCAGCCCAGAAGGGGCAGGTTCCCCGTCTTTACAACTGGTCAGTGCAGAGCACGGGCAGAGGGACTGGCTAGAGACAGGACTGAAGAGAGCCGGCGTCTCAGCCACTGCACCACCACCTGGGCTTGGTCTCATGCTGCAGGCTGTCTGCCCCACTCCCAGAGACACCCGTGAAGCCTCCAGCCAAGAGATGGGACAGGACAGGGGCTTGGTCTCTAGTGTAGTTCCTACTCAGGTAGGAAGAAAGGCATGAAGGAATGTTCCTGCCTGGCTGGTGCTCTCAGCTCTGCAGTAGCCTCTAGGACATCCCAAAGCAGCAAGGCCTTCTCATTACCAGTTACTAGAGGGAGGGAGAACTCCTGAGACCTGAACAAAACCAATCACAGAACTAGGTGAGAATTTCTTTAGAGTTTAACTAAGAGTGCGATACTATTTCCAGCCAGTTTCCCATCTCGATAGTCACGTAACAAACCAAGGCAATGACGGTCTTTAGTTGACTGAACAGTTCTCAAGTTCAAACGTTGACACTTAATAGAGGGTCTCAGCATTGCTGCTCCGAGGCCTCTTGATCTTCTCAATGTTTTTAAGGATCATGTCATGCAAAGTGACCTGCAAAAAGGGAGAACACAACTCAGACAAGAAGGGTGAAGTTATTCCGTGTCTGGCTTTCACAATAAGCACTGGTCAAAACTGCAATACAGCTCGCCTTCACGCTACACTCAGCCTCTGCCTGCAATTGCATATCTAGTTAAAATAATGGATTCTTTCAGCGAGACCTTACAGAAGCCACTGCATGTAACACTAAGAAGAGAAAGCTTCTTTATACAGCCTAGGAATGACTCAATACCACCCAAAGAGTTTGGGATCAAAGGTTCCCACAGAAGTGGGATGAACACTCTACAGTGGACTCCTGTGAACACTCAGCTGGGAAGACCAATACAAAGGCCAAAGGCAATACACCATTAGGTCTTCTCAAAGCCAAAGTAGACCAGGGGAGTAGACAGGCTTCTTGCCAGGGCTGGGTGTAATCACAGGGAAAGGGGAGAGCAGCAGAAAGATCAAGACAGCTTTCTCCGCTGCTGTGTGGGGAGCCAGTGGGAGCTCCATTTCTCACTTACATATTGATTCCTCAGCTCTGAAATGATCAGACGCAGACTAATGTACTCCTTCTCGTCGATCTCTGTCACTGTGCGGCGGTAGTCCTCCTACAGAGAGCAGAAGTACAGCTGAGTGGCCCAAGCCCAGCTGTGCCTCTCATGCATCAAGAGAAGCTGGTACAGCTTTTACAAAAGAATCCCCCCCCTCGGTTTGCTCTCCTCTAACACAGGTGTCTTGCATCCCTGTATGATTCCCTCCTTCTCCCACAGGATCCCCAAAGCTTAGAAAGGAGAGTGATGAAGCAGCCCAAAGAGTCCCAAAAAGCAGCAGTACATAACAGGTAAAGCTCCATTTCCCTGTTTACTTACCACGTGAGGGTACTTAGCTATTTTGGAAACCAACTTTGCTCTTGTGATATAATATCTGGTAGGAAAAAAGGAGAAACTAAGAGTCAGATAAATAGCAGCAAGATTTCTTTCAGGCCCACCCTGCCCTAGAAAAAGCACTAGGGGACCTTCCCCAAGCAGGTTACTTTTCCCAAGAGGACCCCACAAAGGGCTCTGCTCTTTCACACCTACCTAGAAATCTGGTCCAGGTAGGACGCAGCCTCACTCTCCACAGTTCGAAGTTCAGCCACTGTTTCCTCCTGCAAGGAAGCCAAGGACGCCATTAACTTCATGAGACTGTAGCTGGCCTTCAGGGCTCTAAGAGTGACAGTTCTTGGCAGTGCCATTTCAAGCTCAGATTTGGGTTTTAAAACCTAAACCAGCTCCATGACCGCAGCCCCTGGATACAGCCAAGTGAAAGATTCAGAGGAACCCGAGAGATCCACATTTCTGGAACACAGTTCTCTCCCATAGCATGGAGCCTTACCTGAATAGAAACACCAAAGTTGTTTCCATCTTCTATCCTGGGGATGAGAAGTTGCACCCACATTTTGACCTGTGGTGGTGGTGGGGGGGAACAACACCAGTGAGCAATGCTAAGATATTCAGAGGAAGCTGTCTTAGAAGCATTATGAAAAGCCCCCTAAAATCCTGTTTTTGCCATGCAGCTCATGATAAACTCCCACAGGTCCYGAGTAGATTTTGTCTCCCACGTGGCTGGGAAGCCACAACAGAAGCACAGCCTCGCATGGGAAGCTCTCTCTTGAGCACACCAAAAAAACTCTCAGCAGGTACCTGTGATTCTGGTGCAAAATGATTAAAAGCCTCAAGGAAGGTGCCTGCATAACAGACATCTTCCTCCTTCATGAGCTGAACTACAGAATCCCCCAAAGGCTCACRAAAACATCATTTCCTTACATCTACCTCCCAGACACGTTTAGAAACTATTACAAATCTTGCATTTCCTCATTTTACATAATATAGAGGGACCTGTTCCTTCCACTCAGAAAAGCTTTGCCTCTCTGGGAGAGGAAGTATTCTACTGCCTCCACGTGCCCCAGTGCTGAGGGCTGCAGCTCACACCCACCGTATTACACTTCTCAATAAGCAGCCTGATTTCTGGCTTCACTTTCTCAATGATGTCCACCAGCTGCTGGTTGCTCTTCAGCATCCCATTGGGCATCACAAACACTTTGGTACCTAGCAGCAGAGGAGACAAATACCTTGCATCAGCAACACATAGGAACAGCTACAGCAGTAGATCAGACCAAAGGTCCACCTGAGCATCTTATCTCCCGCAAAGGCTAGTAGCGGACACTGAGCCAGGCTACAGCTAACCTGTAGGGAAGGGGAAATTTAACCTGGGATCACAGTCACTACCGCAAAGGAAGGAAAAGAGAAAAGACAAAACTGAGATGAGARCTAAAGATCTCTAGGCTGCTGAGGCTTGGCACAAAGGATTTCCCTGATGCACATGTAAGAGGTGTTTCTGTCTCAGCTTAATCCAAAGCCTGGTACAAGCCTTCAGACAAGGAAGGCTTTCAATACAGATCCACACGGAGACCCACTGCCTCTGTCAGCATGCCAAGCTCAAGCAAATACTACTTATGTTTATCAGASACGTCCAAATTCTGCTCCTAAGAGCTAGAACCTTACTCCTTTGCAGCAGGACGCCCATAGATCAAGCCCTGAGAGGTTCCATGTGTAGGTCTGCACGGGCAGCAGCTGCTGTCAGGATAGGGTGAATGGGGTTCACATGATTTCATACCCCTAACGCAGGGCGCGCTGRCTCAGCAGGCAGGCAGCAGCACAGAGACTTGGGGACTCTTACCCTGAAAGGTCTCTTCACGGTCTTCCAGCTTCCTCTTTTTCATATTTGGCTAAAATATACAAAATGTTTTACTCACAAACTAGTCGTAACCTAAAACAGCGTTGTAAAGGAAACAAGGAAAACTTTAGAGCCTCTGCTATGTTCCTGGTTTCTACGCATCCTTCTTTAAAAAGAAAGGAGGACTGCAAAATACAGCATTACCTCCAGCAGACTTCCCAGGCTCTAGAGACCAATTCCTAAAAGCCTTTGGGAGAGCCATAGCCTGTTGTTAAATAAGAACATCCTAATCAAACACAAAACAAACCATGCAGTTTTAATTAACAGAAGTAGGGACCATAGCCAAGAGGGTAACCTTACCCCATCCAGTCCATCATGGCTGTTCGTGAGAAGAATTGGGTCAGGCACTGGGAGGTTCATGTCCGAATGGATCTGAGTGAGATCATGAATATTCAGGATAGGCTCCTGGAAGATAATGCAGATTTGTTATTTAATTATGAGCTAACAACTTCAGTCACGCTGAACACAATTAGAAGACAAAAGATTCAGACCTCCCTCTTACCCAGCCACAAAAGAAGGAAGAATGAAAAAACATCTAACAACAGGACTCTGGCAAGTTCCCCCGCCCCCAAGGACAGAATGCCAGCTCTAGATTATGATCAAAGCTATCATTTCTCTCCAACACTGGACACAATGGAATCCCTGTGATACCACAGCATCAAGAAAAACAGTCTAAAGCTGTTGAATACATAAGAAAAATTAATGTGCTGACCCTACAGAGAAGACTGAAAAAGGAGAAGGAATCATCCCTCTACAGCTAATAGCACTCAAATGTGTCTAAGCAACTCTGAGATACTGCTTAACTCTTTTGTAATAAGATGATGTACACGAGGAGAGTAAAAACAGATTTCCTTGTCCCCTACCAGGTCACTTTCCAACACACAGCTTAAAAATGAAAAAGGATACAGACAACAACACACATCTTACCTTAAGGAACCCATCAAGTTCTAACAGCTTCTTTGGGAAAAAATTTGCCACCAAATCTTCAGCCTGAGAGAGAAAGAACAGACATGACTTGAAACAGTGCCTGGGATTTCCCACTAGGGGACACGAGCCTCAGGGACATTGACTGCCCAAAGACAGGAGGCTACACAGAATACAAATTTCTCTTGCTAGCAACCTTCAAGCAAAGCCAGTGAGAAAACGCCAAGAGAGTTATGAGGCTACGTAACTTCAGTTCAGTCATTGACTGAAGCTCTGAGCACTGATAAGTTTATAGAGCAGGCTGAAATCACAGCAGCCTGTCAGAAAGCTATGACCAAACAGGCTCTTCTCTGACCCGTTACGCTGTGGGACAACGGCAGAGGGATACTCACCTCACTTGTGATCCGCTCTCTGAAAGAGTCAACCTGCAGAGGGAAAAAAGCAGCAGTTAAGTCTCTCTCAAACAGCAGTGCTCAATGCAGGGCAAGCGCCGCATCCTACAGCCATGAGATTCACCCGGAGACAGAACCGAGGTCCTGAATCCAGGATGGCTCCATGCGCCTTTCTCACCCCGTAAGAAAAGCCCGAGGGCCGGAACGCCCCACGGCCAGGGAGCGGCAGCGGACAGGGACAGCTAGAAGGCGCTCGGGGCGCGGGGGAGGCCCGGGGCCAACCGCAGACGCCCCAGGAGCGGCGAGAAAAGGCGCAGAACAATGGAGGCGACGCGAGAGCAAGCGGCTGCACCCCCCTGCGGCTGCCGGCGGCACGGGAAACCCAGCCGCGCGCCGAGCGCCGCCGGGCGGGCGCCCTCC
>PTFA01000439.1:392229-407077 GCA_003342895.1 Casuarius casuarius
CGCACTGCCGCCTGCCCCACCGCCGGCTTCGCCGCCACCGGAACTGACCTCACAAAGCGCTCCCACCAATGCGCGCGCGCGCCCGCTGCCCACGTGACCGCCGGCGCCTCCGCGCAGGCGCCGTGCGCGGGGCCGGGTCCTCGCCGCTCACACCACCCGGCTCCGGGCAGCAAGGGAAAATGGCCGCCGCCGCCGCTACGCCCCTGCCAGGACCGCGCTCCCGCGCCCGCCCCGGGCGGGGGGGCCGGGTGGAGGGGGCGGGCCACGCTGCGTCACATCCGGCGCGCGCCCGGAAGCGGCGCTGGGCTGAGCGGCGGCGGGGCGCCGGGGCCCGCAGGCATGGAGGGGGGCCGCCCGCCCGCCTGCACGGCGCAGGTCAGCTTCGTGTGCCAGCGCTGCAGCCAGCCGCTCAAGCTCGACACCTCCTTCAAGATCCTCGACCGCGTCACCATCCAGGAGCTCACGGGTAACGGCGCGGGGCGGCGCGGCGGGCAGCCTGGGCCGGGGGAGCCGGGCCGCCCCGCGCCGCGGTAACGCTYGTGTTCCCGCAGCCCCGCTGCTGACCGCGGCCCCTGCCCGGCCCGGGGAGGCGCACGAGGAGGAGAGCGCCCTGACGGAGGTACGCAGGGGGGCGGGCGGGAAGCCCGGCGCGGGGGGCGGGAGGCCTGTCGCTGACGGCGGTGTGTTCCTCACCTGGCAGGAGGCCTTCACCGAACACCGGCAGGATGGCGTGTCCCGGCGGTTCATCCCTCCCGCCAGGTACGGCCGCGGGCTTCTCCGCCGTCCCCGCACCTCTGCAGTCAGCTTAAAACTGACGCAGCTCCCTTGGGCCGGTAGAGTCTCGATAGAGCGAGTGCCCAGAGGCTTCCTCAAGACACCCCCCGAGCTTGTTCTGCTGGCACAGCCGTGCTTTGGTGTACGGTGTTTCAGGAACCACCAGGCGAAAAGATCCTCCCGTAAAGGTTGTACCTTACAGGAAAATGGCACTAGTAACTGTCGCATATAACACGTTAGTTTTATGTGGGCCGTGCTGGAACTTTTGTTAAGGCATCCCTGGTTTTTTTATGCTATTGAACGTACAGCGGAGCAAGGAAGTGTCTGAATGCATATAAATCCATAGTATTTAGGACACTGTTTATTAGCTGTCATAGCTCTTTTTTGAAATGAGGTCTCCCCTTGACCTTTCTGCAAGTTCTTTGGTGCATTCTCCTTTTCTGATTCTTGAACTAGTCTCAGATTTAAGTCTAGTAGTACAGCTGGCTCTCTTCAACCCTCGGCACTCAATTGTTCTCAATATCCTTTTGAAGAATGATGTCAACAGAAAGCGCCAACAGCTTCACTCTGATCGGAGAGGCATCTGATGGAGGCACAATGGAAAACCTCAGCAGGAGACTGAAGGCAAGTTTTACATGAGCTGGTAACTAAAGACACATCTTACTGTAGCATCAGTTTTTCTACATGCTCTGCAAGATGAAACTGCAAAAAGCTTCTCATACCATTAGCCTTCAAATATTTGTGTTTAGTTCAAATTCAAATATTTGTGAATAGTTAAGTAAGCACAGGCTGGCTTTCAATCACGCTTTGGCCTGCAAACAATACTGTGTCAATTAAAAGAGGTACAAGCCCATCTGTTGAGAAACAACCTGCAGCTGCCTCTAGATTCACTTGCACTAACAGTGAACTCTTTCTCTAGGTTACCGGTGACCTCTTTGACATTATGTCTGGGCAGACAGATGTGGATCACCCTCTGTGTGAGGAATGCACAGATACTCTGCTAGACCAATTAGACACACAGCTTAATATCACAGAGAATGAATGCCAAAACTACAAGTGAGTGATCTAGAATTGATCCGAGACTGAGTTGCTTTAGTTTGAAAGCCAGGAGAAGAACACTGATTTGATGATGGACTTTATCATTTATAACTTTAACACTTGATTTTATTTTTGTATGAATGAGATGGAAAACTTATTCTTGGAGTATCCTGTGATAAGCAGCTTCTCAAACTGAAGTCTGTGACCCCATCAGAGTGGTTGATGCCACCTGCCCAAGGTGCCTGTATGGCAGCACTTACTGTGTGATTTAAGTGCTTCACAGCTACAGTTGTTCACAGGCAGTAACAGATCCTGAATCACCATCTTGCTCCACTGCTCTCCCGTGTCTGCATTCCTGACCCAGGATGCAAGATTAAAGTAGAGAGCGTGGGATTAATGAAAGGTACACCTTAGGTACACATAAGCTCAGATTTCTTGTTTGTACTTCTGTTTGTGTGCACAGCCTGTCACAAAACGGGACTGTTGGCAGAGGGATTTTTCCAGGACTCCTGGTTATCATGTAACTGTCTCCTTTAGGAGATGTCTGGAGATACTGGAACAAATGAATGAGGATGATAAGGAGAAACTGCAAACAGAACTGAAAGAACTTGCACTGGAGGAAGAACAACTGATTCAGGAGCTAGAGGACGTTGAGAAGAACCGCAAGATAGTGGCTGAAGACTTCGAGAGAGTCAGGGCAGAGGCAGAGAGACTGGAGCAGGAAGAAGCTCAGTGAGTCTGAACTACAAGTGCAGTTTATGGCAGTGATTATAGGTAACRCACAGATGAATGAGATTATAATGTGGAGAAACCTGTAAAGTGTCCTTTTCTTTGCAAAATTGAAGTTGGCCAGACCAGAAAATCTAATATACTGTATGAGCAATCACTTCTCTTCCTAAGAAAAGAGCCTTCATCAAGCACTTCTTGTCTTGTTTTTATTTGAAGGTATCAGAAAGAATACTGTGAATTCAAGAGGCAACAACTGGAGCTAGATGATGAACTGAAAAGTGTGGACAACCAAATGCGCTATGCCCAGATGCAACTGGACAAACTGAAGAAAACCAATGTGTTCAATGCAACCTTCCACATCTGGTAACATAGACGCTCTAATACTATTTTGGCTTGCTAAGAATCTGTGATACAGGACTGTTTAAGTAATAGTGTGTTTGACAAGAAAGGTGCTAATCAAGTCTTAGCCCACAACGAAGCACTGATCACATCTCCCCATGGTTCTAGCTGAGACAGGTTTTCTGCACTGTGGTCTGCACTGCATGCGAAGAAGAGCAGATATGCCCAAGTAGCCTGTTAAATGGCTTACATTAACCATGTTAACTAAGATCTAGCGTGCTGGCCAACTAACGTCAAGCTTTATGGAGCATGAAGCTCAGTTGTTGTCTTTATGAACTCTTGCACAAAAAAACAGAAAAATTAGTTTGTAGTTATATACACTTTTTAACCAAGGGCTGCAAATCCTCATTTTGTTTGGTTATGAAACACACACTAATAACTGTTAGTACGTGGCCCGTTTCGTTAGTATGCTAAAAGCTGTTCCTGCTCCAATGAGCTTATTTACAATTCCTTTTATCACAGGCACAGTGGTCAGTTTGGCACAATAAATAACTTCAGACTTGGCCGGCTCCCCAGTGTTCCTGTAGAATGGAATGAGATCAATGCAGCCTGGGGGCAGACTGTGCTGCTGCTACATGCCCTTGCTAACAAAATGGGCCTGAAGTTTCAAAGGTATATGCAATACAATATACACTTCACTTATGAACTGGATAAAAACCACGTAGACTCATCTGCCTCTGAATCATGTCTCTTTTCAGATACCGTCTTGTACCCTATGGTAACCATTCATATCTAGAGTCCCTCACAGACAAGTCAAAGGTAAGAAATCCTGCAGTTCAAAAGCCAAAGGAAATCGACCTTGAATGCCACAGGTCCCTGGTCATGCTAAATGAGGCAGAAAGCCAGAACTCTGCTCCTGAGAGTACATCTCATCTGTGGCAGGGAAGAACTACCTGCCTTGATTTCTGACATTGATTGTATCTCATTCTATCTTCCTCTGGTGTGTAGTTCAAAAGTCTTGGCCTTTTTAATACTACTGGTTGGCAAAACGAGTAGCTTGATGTGGGACATAATGTGATTTGTAAGATTCTCCTGATTAGGAACCCAAGTCTTATCCTGCATAATCACTGGCAATCACAGCCCTTACCACAGAAAAAACGACACTTACTACAAGCCACAAACCACTTCTAAGCATCCTATGACAAATTTAAGGCTTACACAAAAAGAATAAAGATCTGCAATGATAATATCTAAAATGGAATGTTTTGGGTATTTGAAACAAATCTGTTTTTCCAGGAGCTCCCCTTGTATTGTTCTGGAGGTTTAAGGTTTTTCTGGGACAACAAATTTGATCACGCAATGGTGGCTTTCCTGGACTGCGTGCAGCAATTTAAAGAGGAAGTAGAAAAAGGTGAAACTCGATTTTGTTTGCCTTACAGGTAAGTGTTGCTATATAACACGTCAAATGCTGTCTCATGCAACGCTGCTAGCCGATCTCTGCACCAATCTACAGCATTGCTTGCTGCTTCAGTCCTGGTGTTATGGTGTGCAGGATGAAGTTACATTTGATTGAAACTTAATTGAGATTTAAAGCTGGTTCCTCAAATGAAAGTCTGAGTCATGCTAGTCTTACTAGTCTGAGTCTATAGTTACAAACAAAGTATTCTTATGCAGGATAGTATGAATGTCAGATTTAAAAGTATAGTACTTAACATCATTTTAAGATGACTGCTTGCAATAGCAATGTGCTAATAAACTTTGTGTGTGATACAGGATGGACGTGGAGAAAGGAAAAATTGAAGATACAGGTGGCAGTGGTGGCTCTTACTCTATTAAAACACAATTCAACTCTGAGGAGCAATGGACAAAAGCACTAAAATTCATGTTAACTAACTTGAAGTGGGGTCTTGCCTGGGTCTCATCCCAATTCTACAATAAGTAACTGTGTAAAGAACTTGTCCAGATGTCTGTAGAGTGTCTACATTTTGTTGGAAAAAGTCAAATTAAGTTGTCTCTTAATATTAACCAGTACAATATGTTTACAATACCAAAAATCCACAAGACACTTTATTTAAAATACCATTATTACAAGTAGTATATAGAAAAGCAATATGTAAAGTTATATCATTGAGCAGAACAGAATAAAAAATTCAGCTATTAAATAGATGAAACTGGTATTTTGGGGGTTTATGTATGTGTGTGTGTGTATATATATATATATATATATATATATATATATAGTATTTGTATATAGATTATTGTCATACTCTTAAAACACCAGTGAGTTTGATATTACTGTGTTAAAACTTAGCAGAACATGCAAGTTAGAGAAGTGAAATGCTACCAACACAGGGAATAATGTGGAAAAAAATCATGGAAGCTCTGCTTGGTCACTAAAGGCTAACTACAATTCAAAATAAAATATTTTCTAAAGTCTCATCTGAGCACTTAACATAGTGTACAGTATCAAACCTTAGTAAAGTTCAGTGGCACAATTAGCTATGATGGCATTAACTATCTGTAATACTTTCTTGCAGTCTGTTCTTGCAAGGAGGTGCACTGAGTAACGCCATAATAAAACAGTATTCTTCRCAAAGGGTGCTTTCGCCTAGCATATGCGCGAGTCACAGCATAAACATCCTTTGGAACTTCAGTGGACATGCTGCCATGACAATTATATCAGACTTTACAAGATAGGTGGAAGTCTGTTCTTTACACAACACTGGTCAACTAGCTGACTTTCTTAGGGTAAGAACAAACAAGTTTTTGAGCACTGGGGAAGAGGGAGCACGCAGTAACAAGCAACCTGGCTGCAGCAAGCTGCCCGAGGCAATAACTAGTTTTTGAAACAGCAGTGAATGCAGAAAGAAAGCATGGCCTTGTTTGTGATGATTGGGCTTGTGAGTTTCTTCTAGCAATACCAATTACCAAACAAATTACCATTCACATCAATGCCTTTTCAAAACAAGACTCTTCTTACAGTTTTGTTTCTTCAAAGGAAACTTATATTCATAACTTAGAAGATGTAGCTCTTACAATAAAGCTTCTGGTGCTGAAAGAGGTATTTCTAAGTACTACTTTGTTCCTGTGTCCCTCCCTTCAAAGCATTAGTGCATAGCCTGCAAGGATGAGCTTTTCTAATTAAAATGCAGCATTTGCAATGTTACAAAACACCTGGTGTTCAAAAACAAAAGTAAAAACAAATTTCTTTGGGTTTTGCGTGCAGTATCACAAGAGATGGACTATTACCAGTGATACAGAAGTCTGTTACTGATATGCTAGGGAATAGCTACAGAAGATATAACTCTACTTAAGAAGTATAATTCTGTTCTCTGGAGCTCTTGTTCCACTGTTCCTATAGTGCTGCTTTGGAGCGGTACTGCCAATGATGTGTTTCAATATTGCATAAGAAAATTCTAAGATACTTTGTGAAGTAATGCCAGTGATACAGTTTAAATGTTCCACAACCTTAAAAAAAAATGAAAATACTTATTTGCAGTGCCTAAGTGACATTAATTTACAGAACTACTTCTTAATCCCCCAAAAATCTAACTATAATAATAGTGCTCCATGGGCATATGCTAGTGGATCTTTGCTAAAAATTAAAATCTCTCTGTATGTTGGAGGAAGAATAGTAATAGTTTTTTTGTTGTTTGTTTTAATTAATTGCTTCCACCAAAGAAGTAAAGTGAAAGAGCTACGGTATGTAATAGCTGCTTATCATAGCATTCAGTAGCAGTTTGGGCAGAAAGTTGTGATTGCTTCTCCAATTGTCAGTGAAACTCTCTCTGTGTGAGTTTGTTCTAGCTGTAAAGGATCTGAACTGTGAGGATAAGCTGACATTGTAGTGCAAACATGTGCCTTCCTGCTGAATTGCCTGTATGCCCTAATAACCCTCTTACAAAAGCACACGCACTTCTTACTAATAAACTGAAAGATGTCACCTCCTTCATGTTACTCCTAGTACAGTCTGTCTCCTTGCTGTGCTTAAACAATAAAATATAAACAATCTTCCCATTTTTTCCATGTAGAGGTAATTTGTTTAGAAGTGACTGTACCTGATTCCAGTGCTTGGGGTTTAATATGAAAGCACTTGTGCTGATGATTCCAACTGCCAAAAGCATGAAATCTTCCTTGACTGTCAAAAACTTTGCTCTGCACATGTAAAAGTGTTTTCTGGTGTAAAATGATGCTATAGTTCAAAGAGTGCTACTTCTGTAATCTCTATACAGCCTGCATTTTTAAAGTGAAGTTAAACTTCCCCAGCTTGCCTCTAAAGCAAATGTGGTGAAATGCTTTCATTTGAACTAGTAAAAAAAAAAAACAATAAACAATGCTGAAATCCTCAAAAGTTAGAAAAAAGAAAAAAGCCAAAAATGGCAGGAGAATTATGCTATTTCTTAACTTTTTTATGGTTTTAATTTCAAATACTTATTTTAATCAGTAGTCACGTAAGCTACTTACATCTGCAGTTTGCTTGGTGTTGAATTTTCAATAGCAATCTTCAACAAAGTATCATAGATGGCATCTCTTGTAAGATAGGAGAAGTCTAATAGGTGCATACACATCTCATGCAGTGGTTTTGCAGGAAGTAAGCAGCTGTTATGTCCTGGTGTAAAGATCATATATAGTCAGCCATATATTTGGAGTCATAAAACTGAATTAGAAGTGTTAGTCATTGTAAGAAAGGCATGAAGACCTTTGGTGACAACTGCGCTTTGTTCCTGAATGTCATAGGCCCTCTCAATCTCAGTTTAATTTCAATCAGTTGTTCTGAAATTCAGATTGTCAGAGTTGGGCAAGAAAACTCTAAAGTGGATTTGGCAAAATGTAACTTTGTATTAGGTTTTGGTCTAACATTTTACTGAATGGGTCAAAACTAGCTGCCCAACAATATCCTGCCGATTCTAATTGCTGAATTCTGTGATTATGTAAATTTTCCCCACTTGACCATCAGTGACATTAGGCCTAAGGACAAAGTTCTCATCTCAAAAATACTCAGAAATAAACTAAACTCCTAATTATGAAGACTATAATGAAGCCCTGGACTATCTGAGAAGTTTTACTGTGCCTTCACAGTGTGCAAAAATATGCAATATAAAGCATTTGTTTCAGATTAATAATAGCTCTATTGCTCTTTTTTAAAATTTCCTGTACCATTCTCTATTAATACTCTTACCTAAAACCTCTAGAAGCAATTCAACATAAGCCAAAGGAGTTGACACATTGATCTGGAAGTGCAGAGTTTTTAAAATGGCAAGTTCTGACTCAAGCAATTCCTGCTTAGTGTATGAGTATTTTAAGGACTGCAGAAATTTTAAAGCTCTGTCACTGTTAACTATCTGGAAAGGAAAAAGCCAAGTTATTTTCTATACCAGGATACACAATAAGTCAATTGTTAACAAAATACTTTCTTACCTTCTTCATGTTTAATTAAAGCATGAACCATTGCAATGGTAATACTTCCTGTTTTATGTGCAGATTAACTCAGCTGAGTAACTTGTCTTTTAAGCTGCCATGAGAAGTTCAGCTTGAAAATCCATTCCTGCATAGGTTTCCTATATTCCAGAAACTTCCCCCAGACAGGTCTTAACCCTTTGTAGCTATACTGTTCTCCACAACTACCGGCAGAGATTTTTAGCTGCCTGAATTTCCTCCCTCCCCTACCAACAACTGGAAATATTTTCTGACAAGTAGTTACTTGATGAGTGACAATGAATCTGTCCTAAACAGGAGAGATTTAGGTTAGATTAGATTCCAATATCCTCTGAATATTACTCAATTTTACTCAGTTACTCAATATTACTGCTGTCTTTCAGAGACAAAATCTATAGAGAGATCACAAAAGCTATATATGAACAACATATACACTGCTAAAATAATTCCTGTAGTTAAACATTTAGATGACTTACATTATAGTGTAAGGAAAGTTTGCTTGCAAGTTGAATGCATGACACAAGTCGCAGGACAAATGTATCGTATATCTCATCTTTCAGAGAGCTCCGGCCTTTCCCTTGTCCTTGTTCACTACTTTTTCTGCCCTCTCTGGGGGACTTAAAAACTTGTTCTACTTGCTTTATCATAAACCTGCAAAGAACACAGTTGCTTAGAAAACAGTTCTGTTCTGCTAAGAAAAAGAAATGCTAATTCTACATGTACCCAGGATATACATATATCTAATAATTAAATGAGAAAAAGACAGATCTTCAGACAGAAAATAAAAAACCCTACATCATTTGATTAAGTGGTACAGAGCAAGCACAGTGTAAGCATACTAGAGAGATGAGAAGCGTGCTTTGTCTTCAGGATGTTACCTTTCAAGTATTTCTACTGCTTGATACCTTGCCGATTGGTCCAAGTGCCATTTTTCAGACAAAAGAAATATAAATTCTGCAAAAAGTGCAAGGAACAGTCATAACTGAAGCTAAACAATACAGCAGAGTTGATTGTTTGAAGAGTCGCTAGGGAAAAGTGCCTCACCCACTATCTGCGCCTCTCTGAAGCGGCCCACCTCACCCGAGAGCTCGCGCAGGTACCGCTCGTTCTCCGTAGCTAAATGGATCAACATCTCCTCGATGACCTCGGGGGCGACCTCGCCAAAGACGGGCTCCGAGGTGCGGAACCTGCACGCTGCTGGCGCCGGCGACCCCATTGGCGCGCCTCAGCCCCACCGCCTCACGGGCCGCGGCTCGACGCGGGCCGGTCYGGACCGGTCTAGGGCAGCCTGCCCCGCCTCAGCGTCGCCGGGCCACGGGGTCCCTGCCCGCCAATCGGAGCGCGCCTCTCCTCGCGGCCGGCCACGCGCTCGCCTTCGCCGGCCGCGCGACGCGCCCTGCGTCACGTGCGCCCTCCGGATTGGCCAGCCGCGCGCCTCCCTCCGCCCCTCCCTCGCCAGCCCGGCGGCGCCGGATGTGACGTCGCTCTGCCCTGCGGAAGCGGCGGTGGGGTAAGATGGCGGAGCCGCGCGGGGAGGCGGCCGTGGCGCGGCGCATCGACCCGGCGCGGGAGCCGGGGCTCAGCCCTGAGCAGCGTCGCCTTATGGCGGAGGTGGAGCGCGTCCAGCGGCAGCGCGCCCTGCAGCGGCGGCTCCGCGGCCGCAACGCGCTCCTGGGCATCGGCATCGGCGCCGTGGTGCTGGGCATCTGTATCCTCCCGGGGCCGGGCCGGGGGGGGAGCCGGGCCGGGGGGGGAGCCGGGCCGGGCAGGGGCGGTCCCGGGCCGGGGGGAGGGTCCCGGGCCGGGGGGCGGCGGCCTGGCCGTCCCTGCTGTTTTCCTCAGCGCCCGCAGACGGCTACACCTTCTACTCGGTGTCGCAGGAGCGGTTCCTGGACGAGCTGGAGCAGGAGGCGGAGGCGGCGCGGGCCTGGGCGCGGGACAAGAGCTCAGCGAGCTGAGCAGAGCGAGCCCGGTCCAGGCCCCGGGCCCCAGCAAGCGCCCTGCGCGGCCCCTGGGCCTCGAGCGTTGGTGGCCGTGCGGGGGAAGCACCTGGCCCCGAGCACAGGTTCCTCCTTCCCAGGGGTCCTGCACCGCACGCATCCAAGGCCAGTGCCCCCCCTCCGTGGCGGTGCCCCTGCAGGCAGGGTTTCCTCCCCTGCTGGCAGCCGCCCCTTTTCCTGAAGGGTGGCTCAGCTTGCCAAGGACATGCTCCTGGGAAGGGCAGGGGTGCCCCAGGTGCCTGTCACTTCCCACAATAAATAACTTGTCTGGAGGCTGCTTCAGCATGTGTTATTAAAGCACCAGTGGCGGGAGGCCAGCTCAGGATGGGTAGGGATGGTGCTGTACCACTCCCTCAGATGGCTGCTGAGATTAGGGGATTTTTTCCGTTTTGTGCTTTATTTTATCCTCCTCGGTCTGCACTCTTACCAGGAGCCGGGGGCAGAGACTGCATCCACGACTGCCACGGCGCAGAACACTCACAGGCCCCCTCTGTTTTTAATTTGTCTTTATGAAAACATTTTCCAGACATCAGTTCATAACAAACTGCACCAGCTGCCGCTCGTGGTACACTGGGCTCTATCATGTTGCGTGGATGAGGGAATCATCTTCCCAGTCTCCAGCCAGCTTCATTCGCAGCTACTCAAAGCGTCTGAAAAGGGGGGGCCGCAGCCAGGGTGGGGGCAGCCTGGCGGGCGGCAGCGCGGAGGCCAGCGGGCAGCGAGCCGCAGGGCGAGCCGTGCCTGGCGCGGGACCAGCGCACGTCGTCGAAGGCAGCGCGGGGCTGGAGCAGCGCTGAGGGCGGAGCGGGGCGGGCAGCCGGGGACGCGATGCGGCCGGGGCGCGGCGTATGCGCGGTTCTGCCCCGAAGGGATGGCGACGGCCGGGCCGAGCGGGTGTGCTGCGGGCTCAGCTCAGGGACCGCGGGGCCGGGAGAAAAGCGTGAAGTGAGCGAGGCCGTAAGGAGCAGAGCCAGCCCGCGCCCTGCCCGCAGCCAGGGCTGGGCCTGAGTAAAGGGCCAGGGCCGGGTGCGCCCGGCGGAGCCTGGGCTGAGCGGGAGGAAGCAGCGAGGCAACGGGGCCGGGYGGCTGCTGCTGCGGCCACTCTCACCCCTGCACGGGGCACGGCAGCACCCCGGCCACGCGGGGGAGAAGGGGCAGCCCGCAACGCTGCCCCGGCCTCCCACGGGCGCGTCCGGGCTCCTCCCCAGGGCATGAGCGCGCCCAGCCCCGTGGGCTCGGCCCAAGGGAGGGGGCTGCTCCCCCAGGACCAGCGTGGTCRTCCCAGGAGACGCCGAGGGCTCTCGCCGACCCTCCGGGGCAGCAGGCACTTGGTTGAGGTAGTTCGTGAAATCGCTGCTGGCCAGCCGGCTACTGTGGGGAGACGAGGACGGGTGAGCCGGGGCTGCCGCGAGTGCTGCGGGGGGCAGGAGCTAGCACCCTCCCCTTACCGCCCGGCTGAAGTCGTCAGCAAAGGTCACCCCCTTGCTGAGCCGCTGCTCCTGGGAGCCGGTGCTGCTGCCGCTCAGCGAGTTTCGGCGCATGATTCCTGCGGGGACGGACGGCGCTGAGCCCTGCCCGGGGCAGGCCCGGCCCTTCCGCAGCCCGGCGGGTCCCCGCCGCCGCCCGGGCAGAGCGCTGCGGGCACGGGCAGGCCCCGGCGGTACCTGTGGGCTGCGCCAGCTCCAGGCGCTGCAGGCTGTTGCGGCGCGACGGGTTGAAGCTGCCCTTGGAGAGGCGTCGCTGGCGGCTGGAGAGCATGGCCGCGGGGGAGACGATGCCCAGCGGCGGCTGCTTCCCCATGCGCAGGTACAGCTCCTCGATCTCCTTTTTCTGGGTGCTCTGCAGCAGCTGCACTTCGGCGAGGTGCCTGGGGACGAGACGGGGCTGGGAGCAGAGCCACCCTCCGCACCGGGGCTCCGGCTAAACCTCCCTCTGGGACAGGAGCGCCCGCGGGGCGGGCAGGGAGACGCCCCGGCTCCTGCAGCCCCACAGGTCAGCAGCCCCCCGTGCCTCTCCGGCGCGGTGTGCACCCGCCGGCTCCCTCCCCTCTGGCCCCGGCGGTGCCGGGAACGCGCCGTGACCGCCCTCGGCTCGCTGCGGGGCCGCTCACTTCTGCCGCAGGTTCTGCAGCTCCTCCCAGATCTCCTCRTCCTCGCTCTCGGTGTCGTCGCTGCTCAGGTAGGACATGCTGCGGGAGTAGCTCAGCCACACCTGGCTCAGCACCGCCTGCGGCGTGCTCTCTGCGCCCTCCTCCCCGGGGCCCTCCCGGTCGCTCTCCGGCAGCGCTGCCGGCGTGCCCTCAGCCAGCGCCTCATCGGCCTCGGGCTCCTGTGCYGCCAGCTCCAGCACCGAGTCCGAGTCGCTGCTCGTGCTGCTCTCGGCATCGGGGGCTGCGGGCAGCGGGGGGCTGTCGGCCGCCGGCTCCCAGGGCTCCCGGCCAGGCGGCTCGCCGCCCTCGCGGCCCGGCAGCGGGGAGCTCTCGGCCGGGTCCCTGGACGGCGTCACCTGGAACCGGCCCAGGATCTGGGGCCTGGCTTCTGGCAGGGACGGGAAGGCGAGTTAGCGGCCGCCGCGGCTCGGCACACGCGGCGCATGCTGGCGCCTCCCTGCCTCACCTTCGTTGATGGGCGAGAGCCGGGCCTTGGGCGCGCCGGCGGCCGGCGACTCCGAGACGAYGAGCTGGTGGCCGGGCTTGGAGGAGCAGAGCGGCACCTGGCAGACGCCCCGCGGCCGTCAGCCGGAGCGACCCGCCCCAGGCACCATGTCCGGGGCGCCCGGGGCCTGGAGCCTCCCCGTGTCCCCAGGGGCTCCTGGGTCTCCAGGGGGGGATCCTGCATCCCAGCCCCTCCCCACATCCCCAGGAGCTCCCAGGGCCTGGATCGTCCCTGCGTCCTCAAGGGCTCCCACATCCCGGGGGCTCCCAGGTCCCAGGGACGCTCCCTGCATCCCGGGGGCTCCCCCTGCATCCCAGGGGGCTCCTGGGTCCCGGACCCTCCCTGCACCCCGGGGGCTCCCAGCTTCCCCACGGCTCCGAGCCGTCCATCCCGCAGGGCAGCGGTGCCCGTCCCAGGGCAGGACCAGGCACGACGACGCCGTCCTCCCCGGCCGCCGAGCCCCACCTGGGGCCGCCCGGGGTCCCCGCACTCACCGTGTCGCCCTCCAGCCCGCCCGGCGCCGAGGGGCTCAGCGGCGGCGGCAGGGGACTCGCCGGGGCCTCGCTGCCCGGGGGGGCTGGTGCCGGCGCGGGGGCCCCCTCGGCCGAGCCGCCGTTCCCCGCCGGCCCCGGGGCTCCGCCGCAGGTGGGGGCGGCCCTGGCCAGGCCGGCGGCGTCGGGGTAGGCGAAGCGCGGCGGCCCCAGGACCAGGCTCTGGGGCCGGGGCGGCAGCGGCGGGTAGAGGCGGGCGCCCGAGCCGGCGATGGAGGAGACGGCGGGCAGCAGCGTGTGGGCCACGCTCATGACCGCCAGCGAGAAGACGTTGGCCAGCGACAGCAGCGGGGCGACGGGGGCCCAGGGCGGCGCGGCGGCGGGCGTGGGGGGGCTGCCGGGCGCCCCCAGCGCGGAGGGGACGGGCGGCGGGGATGGGCGGGCTGGGGGCAGCGCCGGCGTGACCGACCCCCCCGGGCTGCCGGGGGCGGGGGGCGGGAACGCCGGAGCCGCCGGGGGCCACGGAGCCGGGGGCCAGCTCTGCGCCGCCGCGCTGGGGGGGCCTGTGGGAGAGAGGGGCGTCAGCAGGGCCGGCGGCCCCCCGGGACGGGGGAGGGAGGCGGCGGCCCCGCGGGGGCCGTTACCTGYGGGGGAGCCCGGGGGCTCGGCGGGGCCGGCGAGGTCGTTCTCCGACGGGGAGCTGCGCAGCGAGGGCAGCGCCGGCGACGGCAGCGAGAAGCTGGGGCTGGCGCAGCCCAGGTCTGCGGGGGCTGCCGTGAGCGCCGGGGCCGCGGCGGCGGGGCGGACGGGCCCCGAGCGGGGCGGGGGCGCGGGGGGCACGGCGCCGCGGCGGGACGTACCGCTGAGCGAGGACGAGGAGACGGAGCGCGAGAGCTCCTGCAGCTGCAGGTCCGCCTGCCGCRGAGGGAGAGGCTGAGCCGGCGGCCCCGTCCCCGTCCCCATCCCCGTCCCCGTCCCCGCAGCGGACAGGAGCCGGCGGCGCTGCCCAGGGGACTCACGGGGCCGTTGGCGGCGGGGCTGGCGGGGGGCTCGGCGGTGCCGCGCCCCTCCTTGCGCAGCAGGGTCTCCACGCGGTGGATGATGTCCTGCATGCGGTGGATGAAGCCGTCCTGCTCCGACTCCAGGATGAACTCGTTGCGGACCTGCCCAGGGAGGGGTGGGGGGTGAGGGGCCGCTCAGCGCCCGGCGGGGCCGCGGGCACCCCGTGCCCCCGCTCACCATGACGGCCGCGATGTCCTCGGGGCTGTCCCCGTCCAGGTCGAACTTGAAGGTCACCATCTTGTTGTTGTAGGTCTGCAGCTGGCACTCCACCACGCGGTCGCTCTGGTCCGAGATCTGGGGGCGGCGGCGGCGGTGAGGCCGCGGC
>PTFA01000439.1:415437-427171 GCA_003342895.1 Casuarius casuarius
CCCCCGCCGGCCCCCGCCGGCCCCCGCTCCCGCACCCGCACCGGCGCCGGGCTCCGTGCACCGGGCACCAGCACCCGCACCGGCACGGGGCTCCACGCGATGGGCACCGGCAGCGTGCACCGGGCTCCGTGCACCGGGCACGGGCACCAGCACCGGGCTCCACGCGCTGGGCATGGGCACCGGCACCGTGCACGGGCACCGGGCTCTGTGCACCGGGCACCGGCACCCGCCACCAGCACGGGCAGCGTGCACCACACGGGCACCGGCATGGGCAGCGTGCACGGTCACTAGGCACCGGGCTCCGCGCACTGACGCCAGGCACAGGATCCGTGCGCTGGGCACAGGCACGGGGCACTGTCACTGTCACCGAGCGCCGCGACCCAGGCAACGCACACCACGCCTGGGCTCTGCACGCCGGGCACGGGCTGCACGCACCGAGCACCGGTGCTGGGTGCCGCGCAGCAGGCACGGGCACTGCGCACAGCGGCTCCACGCAGCGTCCCCGGCACGGGGCACCGCTCTCTGCGCGGCACACAGGCCCCCGCACCCTGGCACCGGGCTCCGCACACCGGCACCGGGCTCCGCACCCTGGCACCGGGCTCCGCACACCGGCACCGGGGTCGGCACGCGGGCTGCGCGCGGGCACGAGGCGCCGCGGGCGGCTGCAGGTCCCGAGGCAGGGCGGCTGCACGCCCCCTCCTTTCCCCCGCAGGAAGCCCAGGTCTGAGCCCGGCTGCTGTGAAACGGCCACGCAGGGAACCAGCGCCTCGTGCTCCCAGGTCACTACATCAGGGTCCCCTCAGCCCTCCTCTCCCTGCAGAGCCAGACGGGGCCGTGGGGCTYCGCCAGCCCCTTTCCTGCCCCGGCCCCCGCCAGCACTCTGCTCTCCAGCAGCGCTGGAAACGGTCCTGGCAATGGGGCTGGTGTAATTGAAGCATCAGACAGGGTGACGCAGGCTAAACCGAGCTGTAGGGAAGCGCTTGTTTTAGACATTTGCTTAGAGCTTTTAACTTGGGATTTCGGAGCAGCATGTTTACAAGAAACAGCAGCTGTCCCTCTCCCCCAGGCTGTGGGGAGCAGCTCGCTGTTCTCACCAGCCGTCAGGTCCCGTGCCTGCCTGCGCAGCCTGAGACAACCCATCCTCTCAGTTTGCTACTGGGTGAAATCCTAAAATTAGGGCCATGCAAACATTAAAATATGAATGTCTGCTCCAGCCATGCACTAACCCAAAGTGCAGACAAGAGCTTGTTGTCTCTACAGTTTAAATTAAGTTGTTCTACTCAGTGGAACTATTTACACAAAATACAAAGCAACTGAAGCCGACGTTAATTTATTTTCCCTAAGGTCAGAGTGTTTCTATTCAACGATAAGAGAAACATTAAGGGGCGGATAGAAATGGTAGCCCAGCAATGTCCTCCACGCAGATTTCAAACGCTCACGCTGCACACGCGGGATGACGCCGAGCGATCCCTGGGCTGCAGCTCCAAGTCACAGCACCGCTGCAGCCCCTCAGATCCCCCCGGCCGGGCGGGAGAGGGAGACGCGCTTAACGAAATGCTGTTTCCGCAGAAGCCCTGCACGGGCTGCGTGTCGGACTGCTAATCTGAGCACAGGCAGACCGGCGCTACCTTCACACGACCCCGTTCATTCATCCCTGCTTGCCCAGCCCGCAAAACAAAGAAACCAGGTGAAACTGCCCCAAGAAGAGAATTCGATCGGGTGTCTCTCTTCTGCTTGGAAACTGCTCACGTGCAGCCCGGGCTGGCGAGCTGAGGAGCGACCACATCCCCACCTACACGAGCGCTCCCGAGAGCACGCTCAGGGCGTGTTAACAGGAGAGCAGTCGCCGGAGGCTGAAACACGTCTGCTGAACCTTTGCCCCTCCGCAGCGCTCTGCTTGGTGCCTCCCGGGAGAGAGGCCCCTTGTCCCAAAGCACCAGGCCGATCGCTGCCAAAGACAAAAGGCCAGGACAGATGGGCTGATAGGTGCGGCACTCCCGATGCTCCTGCTGCGGAAGACTGTTGTGTTGTAAAATATGACACGGTTGGACTCCGCTCTGCCAAATGAGGTGTTTTATTCAGATGCATCCTTCCGCCAGGGCAGACATCCTCCCTTTTCACCAGATCCGCATCCAAAAGGAGGGTGTATCCCTGCTCCCCATGCCAACACCTCCCTTGGGGCATCTCTCGGGCTCTCCCGCTCCGCTGAACTCCCTCCTCAAGCATCTCTCAGGCTGCACAAAGCTAAAGAGCCCGGGCACGAGCCAGGTGACCCTCTGCCAAAGCCCCGGGGGGAGGCAGGAGGAGAGGGCACATGAAGAATCGTCCTTCATGCTCCATCTTTTGACTTTTACCTCTCCTGCAGAGCCCACGGAAGCCCTAGGAAACGAGGCCGTAGCTTTCCAACTCACCCAACATACGTCAGGTTTAAAAAGTTCCCTGCTTAAAAAGTAATTGCTTTTACTTTTATCCTATCCTGACTGCAGCTTTCAGCGAAGCTGGAGATTTCAGTCCTTTCCAGCTGAAAATCCTCCACTTGACCCACAGGGCAGCACGGGGGACGCCGAGTCCCATTCTGCAGCCGCCAGAAGGGAGGCAAATCCGGGCACCAGGCAGCTCCGGCACAGCCGCTGGGGCCGGCCCTTCGGGGCGGGATGTCAACCTCGGCGCCACTCAGCACGAAACGATTGCTTCCTAAATTAAACAGGAAAACGAATCCATCCTCAGAGAGAAACACCGCTGCTCTGAGGTGCAATTCCCACCACCTCCGACACAGGCAGCCGCTCCAGACGGCACGTTCAACCCAGCCCGCCCCCAGGCCCGCTTCTGGCCCCCGGGTCAGAGCTCAGAGGGAGAGAGAACAGATCCCACCTCTCTGCTCCCTTCTGCACGGGGGAAGAACAGGAATGACCACAAGACTGTTACGTATGCTCTCTGGATATCTTCCTGACCTGGTCCCAAGGTGTCAAGCTGGAGTCAGACTTGGGCTGAAAGCAGAAAGTTCCAGTCCGCAATCAACAGCTCATTCCCAGTGCTCAGAAAATACACACAACACCCTTGCACGTTATCAGGGTGACGTTTCTTTTGGGCTTGTGGTGCCAGTGCCAGCCCTTCACTTTGAGGAGCCGCTGTAATCAGGCAATTTAACCTATTTTTCACATGCATTTGGCTGCCAGGAAGAGAACAGGGGACTGTGTAATCGCTCTCCTTGGGATTAGATCACTAATCAAAGAACTGCTCAGTTAAGTGCTCCAGTGTCTCCCTTGCTAGCTCCAGCGAGCACTGCCAGAACTTGTCCGTTCTGACCTCAGAGCTCCTGGCAGGATAACCGAGGGGCCGAGACAGGTCCAGGCACAGAGGAGGCCTGTGTACCCATGAAACTCCTTTAGCCAGGGATGCCCAGGTGCCTTCCGCACGAGATGGGGATGCACAGCTCGGACTGCACAGCACGGCAAGTGAAACGGCAGATCGGGCTAGTCCGACAAACGAGTTGAGCTTCCTGGATTTGCCTTAACCTTTGCGCATCTTGGGGAGGACCAGCGAGGAGGAGGGTTCCAGTAACATACCTTTCCTATTAGGAAACATGTCAGGAGTGAGCAGATCCCACGAGATGCTAAGACAAGCAGGGCGGAGAGAAAGGCCTTTAGGAGCCAGAAGCAGAAGGGAGCAGGACAGACAAGGCGCCGCAGGAACAGCGGCAATGGCATGACCGTGCCAGAGTGCCAAGAGGGGTGAACACGGTCAGAAAAGCCCAGCAACACATCAGCTGCACGGTCCTGCCGTCCTCCCTTCACACCGCCCCTTCCTGGCAGGCACAGGATCCAAGCACTGCCTTGAGCGTAAAGCAGGATATTACTACAGAATATTACCAACCCCCAGTTACAGAACTCCCGAATCCGTGATCCTGACGGGAACAGGGACCGAGGAGCCGTGTCCTGGCGGGCTGCAGCACTGCACACCTGCTGGCATCCCCACCTCGTCTCACTGCGTGCCATCGTTACCCTAACGCACATAAATTAAGGGAGGATGAGATGTCATTCAAACCCCAGTTGTGGCTTTAGCACCGGGCAGATGAGTCTTCTCAGGATTTCCTTAGCCCACAGTTACAGACGTAACCCATGTACAAATTTATCCCAGGTTACGTATTTATCAAACTGAAACAACTCTTGATCCTAACTAGCTTCACTAAATGAAAAAGTCCTGCACTTTTTCCTCCCCGCAAGCAGCGGGGTCTGAGTGTGCACGGCCTGATAGCACCTTATCTCAGGGCCAGGCCCCCGTGCTCCACCTCGCCCCGGCCAGCGAGCCTATAATCAGCGTGGCCAGATGTGGCAGCGACCTCAGAGTCCACAGACAGGGTCGCTGGCCAGAATCAGAGATCTGCGTAGCCCCGCGTCAGCCAGCTCCTGCACCCAAGCCCGATTCCTACCAGGGACCAGGCGCTCTGTGATAACGGACTAAGCTGCCCGCAGCCCCACTGACCACCCTAGACAGCACAGCAGCGAAACACTGCCGGGATAGCTCTCGCCTCACCTGCACCACGGCATCACATTCTGCCTGCGCAAGGAGACGGGCAGCAACGTCCGGGGAAACGGGGCCGCTCAGGAGAGGCGGAAGCAGAGGCAGGTCCCCGCGGGATGCTGCTGCACACCTGGGGGACGCAGAGGGGTGTCCTGCTGCCGCGGGAGACGCGGACACAAGGGAACCAGTGACACCTGATCTCTTACTGTTTCCCTTACCGCCTAACCCCGGCTCTGTGCAGCTCCCACCGCTCGGTCTCATCCCTCCCCACAACTGCAGCACCCCCACAGCCCTTCCCCAGCCCGCATCCCCGAAGCAGGCTGTTGTTGCCCATACGGTTAAGCACGATCTTCTCCAGGGACTGGCCATGTGTTATCTGCCTGCTCCTGGTTTTCTCTTCTGACCCTAGAAAGCAGAATCTCATCGAGGTGACTTTCCGCAGCTTTGCTGACCAAGCCCCACTTGGGCACTCGGCTATTTTCCTCTCAGCACGCACAGACCTGCACTTAATCCTGACCACTGAGCTGTAACACACCCGCGGCAGTTCTTCCTCTGCATTTACGGACGATTTGTTTCGTGAACGGTTGCCAGTTGTTTCATTTTTTACTACATAAGGTTGTTGGATTTCTTTCTGTGCTGCCAAAGAATATAAAGGAAATGTAGTGGAGCAGAGCCGGGACAAGGAGTCGGGGTTCTGCCTTCCACCCGCTGCCACGCGATGTTCTCACTCCTTTCCGAACCTTGTTTTCCTCACACAAGTGATGACAACTCTATTCCCTGCCGAGTTTAAGGCTAGAACAACACTGGTCAGAGCAGTAGGCTAAACTGTACCCATGCTGGTATACCTTTGAGTGTAAACAGTGGGTTTTTTTAGTTGTGTAATGCCAAAAAACCTGTGACAAAGAATCAGGACCCTCTGCGCTGGATGCAGACTGAGGCAGCTACCCCAGACAGCTCTGTGCAACACAGCACAATGGAAGAAAACGGGCACGTGAAGAAGCATCCAAACAGGCGTTAGGTACCTAAGCAAATACGAGCCTCCCCTGCCTTCTGCTTTCTTCCGGGGAGGGTGCGCAGCTCCGATGCTGTGTATCTGAAGCACACTGAAGAGGCGTGATGGTTTCAGTTAAAGAGAAAGTTGTGGTTGGAGGCTATTATGCTCTTTCCCTCTTAACAGCTTAATTATGCCTCCTTCCAATCTACCTAGCACCCAAGGGCTTCCAAGCCACAACAGCTCTCACACGCACATCTCTGGCCAAGGTAAGCCAGACTAGCTCTGATGTCCCAATCCCATGATTACGTCATTAAACGCTATAGAGCACTGTACAAAGATAAGGAAGCCAATTTCAGAGGGCAATAAAAACAACTTTGTTTTCACCTGATGGCAGGTACTTACATCACTATGAGCTACAAACTGCCACTGTCACCGTCATAAGAAGGAACAGCCAACAAGCATCTGGTCTCCTCCAGACACAGCAGTACCAGCTAATGGCTCCTTTCAGTCTCACGACTCTTCCCGCACACAGGAGCCAGTCAGATAATCTATCTGACACAAAGGCAGCATTTGTGCGAGCCCTTCGTTGCCACCGCAGCAATGCCTGTGTTACATGGCACCGAGAACCAGCGGCAGTCCAGCGCGCAAGGAGCTCGCGGGCACGGCCAGATGCGACCTGTTGCCATTGACAGAGAGGGTGTCTGCGCACACAAGTGCCGAAAAAGGTATCAAACACCACGTCCATTCTGAAGGAAGGGGGAAGCATATTCTTCCTCCTCTCCTCACTGAGTGAGCAACTAATAGGAAGCTGAAAAAGAGCAGTGAATGACTGCCAGAAATGCCTTGGAAAGAAAAAGGCTGGTTTTAGGCTTATCTAATGTCACATCAGCCATTTCCTAAGAAGGGAACAAATTTAATTAAGAACACAGACTCACTGAAGGAGAGCAAGGTTATACACAGCAAATGCAACTCATAAGAGAAGACAGTACTGAGGGGCAGGTAAACACCTATATAAAGAGCAAGAAATACAAACATCCTGGGCCTGTCTGATAAAGACTCATTATTCAGGGTTAAAAGTGGGTGCCATCCGGTACACACAAGAGCCAGCACAAAAACAGAGTTTGCTGCAGTGGATACGAGAGCAGCAAGAGGAGAGGACACAGCAGCAAAAGAGGGGAAGACTCAATATGAGCAGCATGAAAAGGGCAGGAGAAGCAGATCTTAGACATCGCAAGCCCAGAGTAGACACTGGTAAAAGACAATTCCTACGCGGGGACTTTCCTGGCTGCAGTCTGTGCTGTGAAGGCACAGGGAGGATCCTGGCTTCACCAGGGACCAGTGATACAGGCACAATGCAGCACGGAGGTGCTGCAGAACGGGCTGGCGGATACGAGCTCCAGGCGTACGTGCTCCCTCTGCCGGGACGCTCAGCGAGGCTCCGGGCACGGAGCGGCTGTGGCTCGCAGCCTGGCAGTCTGCGCTGGCCTTCCCTTCCACAGACATCGCTGGCTGCGGCTGTACAGAACTGGTTTTGCTGAGCCACGGTCACACGTCACCTGGTGAGACAGTGCACAGTGGCATGTACGCCAAGACAGACCTTGTCATCTTTGTTTCGATGATGTATCCATCTGCTTTAAAGATTAAGCAATACATGGTCGGGCAGAGAAGAGTATCACGTTCATCCTGCTTCTAAATCCCTTCAGTGCCTTCAACAGGGACTCACAACCCGGGCTGGCAGAACAGCCACTTGACTGAGATGGAAGGAGATGCTACTGCCAAGAGTTAAAAAATACGGCATGTAAAACCGATTAGAGCTCACCTCAGACTGCCAAGCGGCTCTGGCGCTGATGGGCGGCAGGCATGTCACCGTGTGCTGCTATCTGCTTACTCGCAACTAAACCATCAGAATTCCTGTAGAAATGACAGACTCCAGAAAGGATCTCAGACCACATTAGCCCAACATGACAAGGACTCAGCACTAATGCCAATGGTGCCTTGTTCCAGCAGCAATGTGCTGGAGCACAGGAATTCCTCTGGGAGCAATGAGGTGCAGCATTGCTGTCACCAGCGACGGAGTGGAACACTTATAACTAGCCTCCAAATGCAGTTCGGGAGCAATGTGCCTGCAAGCAGACAGGTACAGACCAAGACAGAACATCACACTGACCCCAAGTCAACAGGCTGCTGCTTCAGAAAGGAGATTTTTTTTTACCTTCAGTCCCACCAACTCAGTCTGGACTCTGGCATCTTGTCCACACTGAAAATTATCTACTGTTGACAACGGCTGTCAGCAGCATTGCAGCTGAACCAGTGCTGAAGAGTTCTCCAAAAGGAGGGCAGGGAAGGACAAATTGTTCAGCACTGGCTGAGGAAAGACAGCTAAAACTTGCTAGAGGGGCAGGGGCTTTTTGTTCTGTACAATCATAAGAATGACCATAATGGGACTGATTAAAGGTCGATATAGCCAGTAACCTACGTCTGAGTGCAATAAGTACTGAATACTTTGGTGAAGAACTCAAGAACAGGTAAGCAGAGTGTGATCCTTCCCTGGCTACAGCTGTCCAGCTTCCATTGGTCAGTGATTAGGAATTTACTGGGTCAAAGTCTGTACCTAGGCCACGGCTTCTGATCAGCTGTGTACATCATTATCATGATTAAGGATCTGAAAACTTCGTTACACTCTCTGCTAGCCTGCATTTTTACAGAGCTTACCTCACCACCTCTGTAACAAACCCTTTAGCTTTCAATGAATTGCACATGGAAAATGAAAATAAATTTTGCCTTGAAGACACTAGAGCCCAGATGGTCCATAACTCTGGCATGTGGAAAAAAGCACTTGTGCTACCTGCTTCCAAGTCAGGTGGGATGGCTTTGCAAGGAGAGTCATGACGGGTCCACCCCCTCCCCAGCACGCTGCTACAGTCATATGCTGCAGTAAGGAAACACAGACGAAGGGCAATAACTTGGTACACCATCCTGTTACTGATGGAAAATAAAGATAGACGAAAAGACCCAAGCTGCTCTATAAATACATCTTATTTTAATTATTCCAAATTAGTTCCTTGGCATCCACATTGCACAGCCTGCTTTGCGGCAAGTACACATCATTCTTCTGTTGAGGTCTTTCATAGCACAGCAGCTATAGCGAGTTCTGTGTGCTTGCTCTCACCACACTTAGCAGTGCGACAAGGACTGCAGGGCCCAAGTGCATGAGTGGAGGGTGGGAGGGAGCTGCCCTTCGGGCCAGGCTTGACTAGCCAGCTGCAGAACCCACCCCGGCTGCTTTCCTAGGAACAGGGACCCGTAACAGGAGCGGTTCCACTCCACTTCTGGGGTGGTCCCTTTTGGATCTGCTTAGAGCAGCTTTAACCTCTCAAACAGAAATCAACAGGGAGAAAAGACAGACAGAGCATCTCTGAATATTTCTAAGGAGTCATGTCTTTGGAAGGCTTCACAGATTCTCCTTGGCCCAAGAAATCCAAGGTATGCAGCTGCTTGCAGTCACTGCTTGAAACCAGGCCAGGAGATTGAACCTTCACAGCTAGAAATGCTTCAGCAGTCAGAGAAGAGTGGAAGGAAGAGGGTTCCTATTAAAAGAACTTGACGCCTCGGCCATCATCCAGCGTGATAATTTCAGCTTTGTGCTCTTGCTGCAGGGCTTGCAGGGCACGAAGCAGCATAGACTCATCCAAGCCATGGAACTCTAGGAAAGGACAAACATCCCCATCAACAGGAACAAAAAGAATCACATCAGAAAACAAACAGGCTTACAGAAGTCTATGACACCTTTCAGACTCCAGCACCACAACATGACAGAATCATCACTACATTGCTGCATCCGGGACAAAGCCTGAAGGTTAACAGACAGAAAAGAGGATAAATATGTATAGCAGTCTCAAAGGCAGCAAAGAAGCTATGCAGAAAAAGAATACACCACACACCTCATGCCCGGTAAAGAGTTTGGCACTAGGGCAGAGGGAAAGCAAATTACAAACAGCGGTAACACAGGGAGACGTCAGCACTGAGTGGTAAAAAGCCTTCAGTGTTGCATTTCCCAGTGGTGATCCGTGTGAGCTTGTATAAGCAACTTTAAAATACTTAACCTACAAAACTATGATCCAGCAATTGTGTATGCTTTCAAACCAAATGTGCTCTCAAAACCTGCTGCAGAACAGGATACGTGACATTACCTTCGTTCTCTGTATCATCTCCACTGGTTAATTCATACAGTGTGAATACAGAATTTGTCAAGCCATTCTTCAATACCTGGAAAAATAAAAGCAATATAGCAAATCTTATTTGTGTAACATCCTCGGCATAGATCTCTAGCACATCTTAGTGCAAATAAAATGGAGTGTGGACAATGTTCAATGAGCAAAAATACCCTGAAAATGTTTTACAGCATTGGAAAGTCAAGAAAAGATGCTTAACAAACTAAGACAGCTCCTTTTTCTGTCCCTCTATTCTTTGCTCTTTCCGTCCATGCCTAAGAACACATTTTGCATATGGACTCATGTCATAAGGCGGCAACGCAACAATGCTGCTTTAGCCTCACCATGGAACAACCAACTGCAGTGACAGGAGGAGTCACATCCATCTACTGTTCAAATTACAACTTATAGCAAGTAAAAAGTTAACATCTCCACGCATCTCTGCAACAGAGAGAAATGGAACCAGAAAGGTGAAAGTAGCGAGAAAGCAAGACACCAAAAGTCACACTCATCTTTTTCACAAATCACAGCCAATACCAGTGGTCCTCCCGGGCGCAGGAAGAGGGCCTGGTCTGCAGAGTGAGAGAGTTCCTATATCCTCACCCACTGATAGATGAGCTTTCCCCATTCTTCTGGTCTCTTCCACATGATCAGAAAGCTGGATTTGTTCTTATCTAACCATTCCAGGTTCCCTAGAATCAACAGAAAAAGGCATTTAACCAGAGCACACATCTAGAATAACAATCATGACCGCAGATTGCACAATGTGCACTGGATGCTGTGCAGCTTCGGGTACCTACCTCACCATTCTACGGCTCTTGCTGACTTCCTAAATATCTCTGCATTTACACAACTCCCTTTCTCTTTCAAAAACCCTCTTTTTCCTCCAACTTGCAATGCAGCAGTTCGAATGCTGCACGTGGGCTGACAGCACAGACACCCGCAGCAGGGGACGGACACCTGCTGCCACAGGGGAGGGACGCCCGCCCCGAGGGGCAGGATCCTGCTGCAGGGGCTGGACGCCCGCCGTGGGGCACAGAGGCTGTAGGCCTGCCGTGGGGCAGGGATGTCTGCAGCGGAACGCGCAGCCTGTAGGCCCGCCACGGGGTGCAGAGGCTCGCCGTGGGGCAGTGACACCCGCTGTGGCGCATGGATGCTGTAGGCCCGCCGTGGGGCACGGGCATTTGCTGTGGCCCATGGATGCTGTGTGCCCGCTGCAGGGCGCAGACGCCTGCCGTGGGGCAGAGAGGCTGCAGGACCACTGTGGGGCAGGGACACCTACGGCGGGCGACAGATGCGCTCCGTGGGGCGCGGGTGCCTGCCCTGGGGCAGGGAGGCCGGACGCCGCCGCGGGGCAGGGAGGCCGGACGCCGCCGCGGGGCAGGGAGGCCGGACGCCGCCGCGGGGCAGGACCACGCACCTTGCTTGCGGAGCTCCTCCAGCACCACCTGAATGGCCTCCAGCGGGAGCTTCCCTGCGGCAGCGTTAAGGACTCACGCACCAAGCGGGGCGGCCCCGAGCGGGGCCCGGCGGGGCGCGGCGGCCCCAGCGCGGCGGCCAAAGGATACGCTGGAGGCGGCGGTTGGCGAAGAGCGGCCCGTCCTGCGCCTCGCGCACCGTCATGGCGTGCAGCCGCTGCCGCCGGCAGTAGCCCAGCACCAGCGCGCACCAGGCCGCCAGCTGCTTCCGCCGCGTGTCGCCGTTGGGCTGCAGCCTGCAACGCGCCGCCGTCAGGCCGCCGGGCCCCGCCGGCACCGGGGCCGGCACCGGGGAGGGGGCCGGCAGCGGGGGAAGGGGGGCCGGCAGCGGGGGAAGGGGCGCCGGCAGCGGGGGAAGGGGCGCCGGCAGCGGGGGAAGGGGCGCCGGCAGCGGGGGAAGGGGCGCCGGCAGCGGGAGGGCCCGGGCGGCGGCACTCACGTGAAGAAGGGCGGGAAGCTGTACTGCCAGGGCCACGCGAAGCTCATCCCGCGCCGACCGGCACCGCGCCGCCGCCCGCCGCCGCCGCCCG
>PTFA01000440.1:0-34143 GCA_003342895.1 Casuarius casuarius
TTGCAGACCTGTAACACCGCAAAGCGTCTGGCTGACAGCGCTCAAGGCGTGTTACCTACTATCGTGCATCAGGCAGTACTCGCTTTTCTTCCGAATAGTGAGGAGCTGCAGCAGAGAAGAGAGAAATGGGAAAAGCAAAGAGGCAGGTGCTGGGAGGGAGGATGAGCTTGTGGGGCCAATGGAAAGGACATGCAAAGCATGGGGGATAGCCGGGAGTTAACAGCTGTGTTCCCAGGCGCATGGGTGCCTGTGGCTTGGGGAGAAGTTGGTAGAGCAGCACTACGAAACCCAGGACCTCTGGTCTGGGAGCAAAACCACCAGAGCTGAGCTGGGCTCGGGGGCTCCCTTGCTTCCAGCCCTTGCTTTTCTTCAGGGAAAGATGGTGATAAAGCAGAAGTCTCTAAAAGTGAGCTGCAAAAGCTTCACAAAGGTTTGGGGCTGGATATCTTATTTAGCTGCTTTCTTTCCCTCTCTCCCTCCTATCGCCCTCCAAAATCTCCCCTGTGCGAGCAAAAGCGGTATTTTACAGTGGGCAGTACCTTTCCTGCGGAGCAAGGGCCTTTTCCTCCCGAACTCGCAGCAGAAGAGCAGCTCGAGGGGGGGAATGCAGCAGCCCGCATCCCAGCTCTTCCTCCGCAGAGCCTGCAGCATGCTGACAGCGGCAAAGGGTCCGACAGCCCGCTACTGTATTTTGCCCTGGTGGTGCCTGCTCAGTGTGTTTGCCTCGTGCTCCGAAGGCTGAAATACTCCCTGCGTATTCTCCGGATCAGTATAATGCTTGTAAACGCTCTCTCTAGGAACCGCAAGGCTTGTCAGCACCTGCCCGCTCATGGGGGTTATTCATTTATAGGAGGCTTGCTTATGCTTTTAAATAATGAATATAAACCTGTCATGGTGCAGAGTAAAAACAAATGGCTTTTTTCTTTTTTCTCTTTTCTTTTTTTTTCATTTTTTTCTTCCCCTTCCTCCTTTGGTAGCTGATAAGGCTTGTACCCTGCAGGCTGGGGTTTGCATTTGCTCGGGGAAGCCTCGCTGGGCCAGCAGCACGCTCCGCATGGTCCCTCCGGCAGCAGAGGTGTCGCTTTGCGGGGGGAGCCGGCCCGCGAAGCAGCTCCCGGCGTGCGCTGGCCCGTGGAGGCTGGAGATGTTTTGGAAAGCAGCGCCTGGCCCTTTGCAGCCACTCTGCCTTTTAGCAGCAGCACAGCTTCACCACCAGCTGCCTTATCTGCATCTGAGTCACGTGGGGCTTCTTCCACCACAGCTCTTGCCAAAACCTCCACCGTGCGGTGGGTTGCTATAAAGGCACGCATTGCCTCGGCTTGCGTTGGAGCCAAAAGCACGAAGTTTAGCTTGCATAAAGTGCAGCTCCGTAGCGCCTGGCTTTGCTGCTATGCTCAGGGCTCTCTGTGTTACTATGAATTTACGTTTTCACTCATGCAAGGTCACTTCATCCTGCTGGCAGCCTCCTCAGTTTAAGCGCGGATCAGACCTGGAGTTATTACTCTATATTATTGTACTTAGCAGGGTGGGGCAGTGCCCTGAAAATCTCTCTTGAACAATCCAAATTTTAGATGAGTAACAGTGCCTCCCCTGAGGCACAGCGCGTTTCAGGGTAAAGGCAGAAAACATCTTGGCTTCAGAGGCAGCCAGCTGTGTCAGGGTCTTGGTGAGACTTATCTTTTGCTGTAGCGGGGTTACAGCACAAAAGCTTGTATCAGCAGCACCCGCTTGTCTTTGAGCTGCTGCGATTTATGTTAGCGCGGGAGCTACAGAGCCTGTTGGAGACCGTGCTCATCTTGTATAGCTGGAGCGCAGGACCGTGACCTTGCCTCCTCCTCCAAGTGCATCACCGGCAGTGACAAATCAATGGTTTGCTCCTTCCTGAGCAGTTAATGCTTTACGTTTCCCTGACCACGATTTTGCAATGGCACAAATAGCTGCCCGCGGGCCTGCAAGTGGCAACCCCATCCCTGCAAGGCTGGCGAGCGCGCCACGGAGGCACGCTGCAGAGAGCAGAGCCGGCAGAAACGGGGGAAGGAGAGCTGGGCGCTCTGAAAAGCAGAGCGAGAAAAGGAGGAGGTGAAAGGCAGGATTTTTTTCTGTGCTTTATTCCCTGCTCTGTCACTGACCTGCTGAATAGAAGTCGTCCTCAAGATTGGCACTTGCTGGAGCCAATGGTCAATGAGAAAATTCCCCAAAGAGGTCGAACCAAGCCCAAAGATCCTCATTCGTGCTTGACTACCACTTCTTTAACTCTGCCCGCATTTGTACCAGACCCAACACCCCAGGGGCCGGTCTACGAGATGGTTTCTAAGGCATTATTGCATTATAAAGAATAATCATCACTCCCCGTTCCGGTTTCAGGGTTTGAATTCCTTGCGTAAGAGGTACCACGGAGCACGGGATGCTACCGAACAGCCCCTCCAAGAGCTGCTCCTGCTCCCCTTTACCTCCTGAGGCCGAGCCCAGCACTCTGCGGATGGATTTAACCCACTCCTCCATCTCAGCCTGGGAGTTCGCCATGAGCACGCAGGAGTCCTGTCCCGCCCGATTCTGGTCTCCAGAGACCCCTGCAAAAAAGCATCATTTATAAAGGGAGCTGGAGGAGGGAAAGCATAAATACTCATTGGTTTCTCTGCGAAAAGTTTTGGGGCTCCAAATCCCCCGTTAATCCCTATTTTCCCTGCAAAAGGAAGCAGCGCTCTTGCGTTTTACTCGCGCTGAGGCTGTTCGACACGGGAACAAAAACTGCTTAAAATTACAGCGAGGGAAGTATCCTCCCTTTGCGTCAGCGCTGCCGCGAGCGCAGGGACCAGGCTGGCGGCCCCGGCCATGGGCAGTGACACAGGGCTGACGCACGAGCAGTAAAAGCAAGACATCAGTGGTCACATGCCATGCAGTGCTGTGCAGACGCTGAAAATACGGGGGAGCAGAATGATAGGCGGACTAGAAAGCTCTCCGTTATCAAAAGGAAACAAAACCAAACCACAAAAACACTTTTTCCGGCTAATTTTTGGAGCTGCTTCATCAGGTCTCGAGCGGGACCTGGCCCCAAGAGCCTCCCTGGGCTTGGATGTGTCTGATCCAGCCAAAAAGTGTGTGACAAAGCGGAGTGAAGCGGCGACGCGGGGTGCTCGCAGCCTCACCTGGGATGATTTCGAAGATGAACTTCCCTCCTTCCTCCAGGTTGCCGGCCACCTCCCTGATGGTGCTTCCCTGCAGCGACAGGCAGCCCTAGGACCAAGCAGAGCAGGAGCTGCAAACACCCGTTTCACGTCGCCTCCTCAGCCCCCGAGACCCAAATCCACCCTTTAAACAAGTTTTGGGAGCTGATGGCTTTTTCTCATTGCAAAAAAAAAAAAAAACTTGTAAAAAAAAGGACTTTTCAAGCAATAAGGGACACTTCTCAAGCACCGTTTTTTTCTGATGAGCTGGCTCTCAAGCTGAGAAAACTGGTTATTATTTATTAGTTATTATATTATACTTTTTTCTTCTCCTTTTTCACTTTTATCTGCTTTTATCTCCTGTTGGGTGTGGAAGAAGAAAGGCCTGAGGAGATGAGACACAGCAAAACACCAGAGTAAAAAAGAAACTTGTCCTTTTACACAGAGTCCCTTGAAACAAAAACCAAGCAAACCCCAGCGTTTGTGGGAGAGGAACAGAGAAAGGAAGGGAGGGGTGAAAAAAAGGGAGGAAAACCTGCCAACAAGGAAAACAACCATTTTGTCCCCGCGGAGGGGCGACGGCCGAGGCGCGCGGGGCAGCGCAGCAGCCGCGGCGAGAGCCTCTCCTACGCAGACCAGCTTTTCCATCAGCAGTGAACCTCTTGCCCTGAAACTCCCCAAACAGGGAGAAGATGGTGGAAATTAACCTCGGAGGACGACGGCAGCTTTCTCGTCCGTTGGGTTTTCCCAGCGCCCGAGCGGCACCCAGCCCCTGGCAGTGCTCCCGGGCGCTGCATTAATTTAAGTGCACATATGAGGGTCCCGATGGGGTTAGCTAGGATGCACCTCCGCCCCTCGTACCTGCGGCTTGGCGTCGTCCTCGTCCTTGTAGTAGTAGAGCTGCTGGCCCCGGAGCACGAAGTAGCGCTGCTGCCAGTTCTTGACGATGGAGCGCTGCTTCTTGAGCCAGCCGATCTTCAGGGGCCGCTCGAGCGGGTTGGGGGAGGCCGGGCGGGCGCCGGCGGGCACCATCTCGCCCGTCATCACGCTCTTGGAGCGGGCTGGCGAGAGGAAGAGAGGGACCGGCTGGCAGAGGGACGCGGGCAGCGGCGGTCAGGGAAGGGCCGCCGCCGCCGCAGCCATGCCGGGCTAAAGCGAGCGCTAGCGGGAAGGAGGCGGCGGGAGCTGCGCTCTGCCCCTCTGCCTGCGCAGAGCGCGCTGGGCTGGCTGGAGAGGCTGCAGCGGAAGCGGCTGCAGTATCTGTCAGGGTATGCTTCCTTTTTCCTGCGTGGGAGTAATTGTCTTGCAAGTGAGAAGAAAATCATTAGCTTTTTTTTTTTCTGGTGGTAGCATGCTTTTTTTTTTTTCACGCCCTCCCTCCCCAAACTGATTGCAGCGGCGATAGCAGAACGCCCCAGCCGGCCTCGAAAAGACCGCTTGAAAAATACCCCTTCGGTCTAGGGAGCTCATTGCCTGACATTTCCCAAGGGCCTGTTCCCATACTAAGGAGATCCAGTGGAAAAAGAGTGCGGGTGGGGATTTACTGGGCAGGAAGGTGCTGCTCCCTGTCTCCTGTGAGCATCGCTTGGACGGTTTTGTGCCCCATCCGTGCCGGCGCTGCGCCCGGCGCCTGTGCCCAGGGCTCTGCACATGGCAGCCGGATCCCCGCAGCGTCTCTAGGTGCTTCTGCAATGCTAAATGCCCCTGCAGAGGGATTATTTCCAGAGAGACGCTGATTTTTGTCCCTGGGCCAGGCACTGTGCGCCCGTCCCGGCTAGCTGGGTCAGCATTAACGGGCTCAGGGTAAAAATAGTGATATGACTACAGGGGATTTCAGCTTGGCTGAGCTCTGTGCGGGGACTCTCCGGGGCCTCGGCTCTCCCCGGCTGAGCGGAGCGAGTGACACTCGGACGGTTCCCACGAAGCAGCGATGCATCCGCTGCAAAACTGTCAAACCCCCCCGGAGCAGAGCCGGCGCCGGAGCTTGGGGCGCGAGGACACCCGCGGCAGGCGGCCGAGCCTGGGAAACGGGTTTTGCGCCATGCTCAGGGCGGTCGGCGATGGCTTCAGAGGTCAGCAGCACCGACCTGCTTCCCCTTTCGAAATCCCCCAGCGCAAGAAACCCCGCCGGGCTTTCCAGATGGTGCTGGCGTGCCCGGCGTCCCTGCGAGCCAGGCTTGGCGGCGATGCCGGTGCCGCGGGCTCGTTGCACCGCGGGAGAGCGGCCGGCAGGCTCTGAGCCCACGTCCTCCCTGCAGAAACCAGCATTTCCACTAGAAACCTGGGAAAGGACGGCAACCCCTCCAAATCACCCTTCAAAGCGCAGGGCAGGCACGGAGAGCGCTGCGTCTCTCCATCACCTGAGCCCGGGGTGGCTGCGTCGATGCCCTGCGGATTGGGGCGTCGCGGGAAGGAAGGGCCAAGCGAGGCCTCTCGAGCTGCGCGGTGCTGTGATAATTAAGCCGCTAATCACAGCATTGGAGAAAGGAAACCGGAGAAACGCTGGAAGGACTCTGAGGCACGGCCAGCCGACCCCAAACCACTTCACGGGGAGAGGGGGACGGCGTGGGAAAACCTGCCGTCGCTGCTCCCGGGGCGCTTCGCCTGCTCCCAGCCCTGACCACCCCGGCCAAAGCCTGAATCAGCCAGGGAATGGAAATGCAAATCCTCTCTGCTGCCTTTAACATGCTTCATCTGCTGCAAAATGAACGTGCAGCAGAAGGGGTAGATTGGGGTGTCCGTCCACTGCGGTTTCTGCGGCCTCGTGCCCCGCGCGCGGTGCAAGGTCTCGCCGGCACCCACAGCCTATTCGCGCCTCCTGCAAAACTTTCCACCCACACGAAACCAGCGGTCCCGAGGCTGCGGCTCACTTCCCGACCGCTTTTCCACGTTTCAGCCTTGTGCAGCGAGGGCTAAGCGTGCCCAAAGTCCTGCGGGTTTTGACACGGGGCTGGGGGAAGCGTTTCCCCCCGCTCAGCACTCGCCACCTCCGCGGGGCGCCGGCACCAGCGACCGGGTGCTCTCCGAAGCGCTTCCTGCGGTGAAGGCCTCCAAATTTGAATATTTCTTCCAAAACATCGTTGCTCCTGCTGCACCCCGTCGCGGCGGGGCGCCCACGTCCTGCCGCGCGCTCCGAAGGCGGGGGCCGCCCCGGCCCTGCTCGCGGAGAAGCGACGGTGCCGCTGCGCTGGGGCAGGGGATGCAGCAAAGAGGTGCGAGCAAGCGGGCTCACGCCGGCCTCGCAAGGGAAATCGGCTCTGTCACGGCAAGCGGTATTTTTGCATTTTCCTCGGCATTTTTCAGAGGCGGTTGGTGGAGGAAATGAGAGCCCAGACAGTAGCACAGCCCTTACTTTGAGGTTTTTCTGCCTCCAAAAAGCAAGATTGTCACTGAAAACTGATGAAAAGCGTTTTCAAGAGTAGCTGTCCGGGAAGGATAACTCGGAGGTGCCGCAGGATGCCGCGTGCTGCCCTGGGCCTGCAAGGTGCCGGCGAGCCCAGGAGGAGCCGGCGAGGGCGCCGCTGGCTTACGGGGCTTTGCAATTATTTTCCGGAGGCGAGTCAGGTCCCTGCCGCTCCCCGGCCAGAAACCCCGAGGCGGGAGCGCAGCCGATGCACCGAGCTGGGCCGGACCCTCGGCCCTCTGCGGCCAGGAGAGCAAGCCAGCAGCTCCGTGGATAGAGATGAAAAGGAGAGGCTGGAAGGGGGATTTTGGAGGTGCCCATGCAGCAGGGAGACCTGGGGCTCTGCGCTCCGGCGGACAGCAGCGCGGGAATGGCACGAGCCGGGAGCTGCAGCCCAGCCCAACCCGGGCCTGGTCGGCAGCATCGCGGGCGGCTGTTCCCGCGCCCCGCTCCGGCGCTGCTCCGGGCCTCCGGTGCCTGGGACTTGGAGCTGCCAAAGCAACGCTTGCAAAAAACACTAATAATTTAATTGCAAGCAGATCTGCCGGCAAGAAGCAATTTCCGAGAACAACGTCGGTTCGGGAAGAGCTCAGCGCTGCAGACACCATCGCGTTTAAGCCTCCCTGCCGCAGGGAGAAATCAAAAGTGGCAGCGGCGTAAAACTCGGCGTGGGCCCGAGGAAAGCTTGCGGCACGCCTGGGCATCGCTTCGGACGGCCCCGTTTCCCAAGCTTTCGCTCAGACCTGGAGGTGTTTTTTCAAGAAGTGCACAGCGGGGGCCGCGCAGCCCCCTCCCCGCGCCCCGCAGCGCCCCGGCCGCTCCAGTGACCGCAGCCGCCGGAGCTCGTGGCCAGCAGCGGCGATGTGGCCTGTGCCGTGACCAGCCTGACCCGAGTGACCGCACTTGCGAGTGACCACGCACCCCCTCCTTGCGCCCTTGCAAGGACTGGAGCGCCCCAAATGCCCTTCCAGGGCGAGCTGAGCCCCGAGCCGGCGTCTCCCCCGCTTGCCCGACCCGAAAACAGGCTTTGGATGCACCGTGGGAGGAAACGGGTGACGTCAGGGTGGGCTAAGAGACCTGAGCGCGGGCGAGATTGCTCCTTCCAGCCTTGCATCTCTCCGTAGCTCCTGTATTTCACCTCCTGGCCCGGCAAAATGAGCCGGAGCAAAGCCCCTGCATGTGCTGGGAATCTCCCTGGTCACTGGGTGGTCCCGTCCCCATCCCCACGCTCCCGGGACACCCAGTGCAGCAGCCCCGATGCGTCCTCCCGGCCGCGCTCCCGCAGCATCATTGCTCGATATCTTTGCAAATGGCTTTTTGCAAATTTTTGCAAATTGCCCTGCTGTCCAGCACCACCAGCAAGCGGTGGCCGGGGGCCGTGGGACGGCGGGGGCTTAGCGTCCGCCCGTCCCCACACCCAGGCCGGCAGTGGCGTTTCGGTCCAGGCCGCGTGCACGATCGCCGCTGGGTTTGGGTGCCAGCACCCCCCGAGCAGGGTCCCCAGCCGCCCCGGCCCACGGCTCACTCCTGAAAGGCCCCAGCGCAAGCAGAAAGGTTACGGGCATAAAGAAGCGATAACAGTACCTATTTTTGCAGCATCCATTTTCAGGTTGAAATCCCAGTTCCGGGGCAGCTTGAGTGACATTTTGGATCAGGAGGGGGGTGGTTTTGTTTGCTTTTTTTTGAGGGGGACACACTTAGGAGATTGGTTGAAACGAAGCTCTTATAGTCCTCTGGGAATCCCGTGCCTGGGGTTTGATCCCCCGCTTGCAGAGCGACGGCGCGATTAAGGTTGATTTGCTAATGCACTTCCTCCTCCTTCCTTTGCGAGCGGCTGTAAGCAACCCCATAAAAGTACTTTCCTGCCCTTCTCGTTTTCTGCAGCGCTCTCCCTTTCGCTTCCCAGATGCAACGTATGAGATTTTTTGCCCTTTTTTTTCGCTCCCCTCTGATACCACCTCAGTCACGCCAAGTCAGAGGCGCCGAGGCAGCAGCAGTGCGTGCCCAGCCGCCGCTGCAACGCGCCGGTAGCCAGCACGGCAGCCGCGCTGCGTTTTCGCGTGCATCTCTCCGCACTTGAGGAAGTGGCTGGCCTCTCCTGCGCCGCTGGCGTGCTGCAGCAGCGATTGCCTCGTGGCCGGAGGGCGCAGCCCAGCCCAGCGTTTCGGGAACTGCTTTGCTGCGCAGCAACGCTGCTGCGCTGGTCGGGGCTCAGCGCCTTGAGGACGGGGTGCTGCACGTGGGGAGCTCCCGGCCGGGGCGGCTGCGCGGGCACGGCCTGGGACGACTTGGGTGTCTGCTTGCGCTTGCTTATTATAACTGCTGAATTGTCCCCAAAGCTGATTTGAGGTTTTTTACACCTCCGTTGCTCTGTGTCGATGACTGCACTAAGTGCAAAGCGGTGCACAGCAAACGTCCCTGCGCGGGGGAGCCTTCGGTGGACGGCAGCAAGCGATGTTTGCAGCCACGTAGGATTTCGATGCCTCTGGAGCGGTGCAATTTGGGTGACAGAGGAGAGATGGCACGGTTATGCTGACACGTGAATTCCGCTATATGCACGGTACTGGTTTATACTGGTACGGCTTCCCGCAGGGCTGCAAGCGCTGGCACAGTTTCCTTTACAGCTTCTAAACCAGTGCTGTCAGTGCTGGCAACCTGTGTGAAGCTCAGGTCTGCGGCTTTATACGCCAAGATGCATCCAAAAAGATGCCGCGCGGCCGCGCTGACGCTGCTTCGGCACTGCAGGGACCCCGATTCCCCCGCGAGGGCGGGGACGTGGGCACAGGCCTGTCCACCCCGCAGCACTGGGCAAAGCCACCGTCTGCACTCGAGGCAGCGCGCTTACCCTGTTTCACGATGCCGTTTCATGCTGTTTTTCTAAGAGAGAGGTAGCTGCACACATGCAAAGCAAATCGCCTCTCAGCGATGTAATCGCATTGGGATGCAGCTCGTGAGATGCAGGAATGAAGGGAAGGAAGGATTCCTGTGCTAGCAAATATGCGGATAGAGCAAATAACAGCGAGCACCGTGGCAAGACATGGGAACGCGTGCACAGGGCTAACGGGGGGCACGTCAGCCCCTGCCTGCCCCCCAAATCCCTGCCCGAAGAGCACGCGCTGGAGAGCCGGGGGTCTGCGGAGGGGGAAGTGGCCCCGGACAGAAAGAAAGCACGAGCAGCGAGCTGGTGCGCTCGGTGCGCTGAAAGAGGACGCGGCGAAGGGTTCCTGCTCGGATTTGCTGCCCACCGTCATGCGCTTTGGTGGCACATGCCAGGGACGCAGCAAGCTGCCTGCAAAGGGATTTTTACAACGGCGGGACAGGAGCATCAGTTCAGGACATGTCACCAGGGCAAAGTGGCACCTGCTCCGACCGCCCGATCCCAGCCTAACCTAGGGTGAACCCATCAGGGGCTGGCTAATTGCAGGCAAATACTGGTCTCCTTGAGCTCAGGATGCTGCTATTCCTCACCCAGGTCAAAAAAAAGAAAGCCCCAGGACGCGCCAGCTCAGACATCCCCCGTCTCACATATTCCACTGCCAAAAGCCCTGGAAACGTGACGGCACGAGGCAGCGCGGAAAGTGGAGCTATCGCAATGGAGCGGCCGATCACACTCAGCCTCAGGACCCGAGCCTGAACTACAGTAACCCCAAAACCCTGCTTTGGGCCCAAACTGCTTGAATTACCCCCATTTCCCTCCTACTCCAAGCGAAGGGCGCTGTTAAGAGCTCTAGAATTTAGCGTCATATTTCCTTTCATTAATAAGCTGCGGAGAGAAGGAGGAACTCCAGTGTTTCATGCATTTTGATCCCTTTTCTCAACTGCCTTTTTACGAAACCCCGTAGCAGCTTGTGTAAGACAGCCTCTGCCCACCCGCCGCCACCTGCCCGTGTGAACAGGATGTCACGCAGCACGTTCCCTTCAAAGGGAAAGGAAACGGCAGGCGTTTCAGCACGACTTCGTGCAGTTCAGACAAAGCCCCTGTGCCTGCGCCCAGCAGAGGAGCTCGCCTGGCGTTTGAGCAGCGAGCTCTCGCGAGACGCCGGGGCTCCCACGTCCGCTTGCGGTTACGAAATGTCCCTCCGCGACAGCGCTGGGGCTCCCTGCTCCCGCCAGCACCCCGGAAAAGCCCTCAGCAAGCTCCTGCGGAGCGGCCTTGGCTGCCACCCGCGTGGTCCCGACAGCCACCCTGCCGCTGGGTTTGGGACTTGGGGTCTTCTCAGAGATCGTGCCGGGCGACCTGTTCCTGATGTGAATGCTCCAAGGGAACGTGGACATATCTCAGCCCATAAAACTGTTGTTTTGTTTTGTTCTGAAACCCTATTCTCTCCAAATTTCACGGAGAAGCTGTTCTGACCCACCACCAGCAAATGGAAAGATGCTTTAGATGACAGCGGGAAGGAGGGTTGTGCTGAGACCTGCTTGCGGCAGAGGCAGGCTTGGCTCGAGGCTTAGTATCCTTACAATACCAAGCGCATGGAGCACCAGGCAGGATTTGCGCTGGGAAGGGCGACTTCCGAATGCTTTATGCAGTTCAACGGGCACAGGTCTAGGAGGAACGAGGGCGATCTTCATGCAAACAGCCGTATGTTCACAACACCTGGAGAAGGGGGTCTCCACCCCCCCCCCAGCTCCCACCCGAGCTCAGGGCCCAGCGCCGACGCAGCAAGGTGGGCAGCAACGCCGGGAGCGATGCAGACTGGCCAGGCACCGAGGATGTGGCGCATCAGATGCGTCTGACTCATTGCAGCGTGGGCATGCACGTTTCCGGGCTGCCTCGGCGGCAGGGCATCTCGCTGAAACCCACGTCACAGCAACGAGGAAACTCAGTTAACGGCTGCAGATAAAGCAGAACTAAAGTGCAGGTCAAACTAACCCGGGGAGGAGGGGGAGAGTTTTAACAGAGCTTAATTCTCCATTATTACCTAACCCCTACGTGCTTAGATGGGACTAGAGAAGACATCACAAATGTTGCATCTCTCGACCCCTGAGCACTGCAATAGTTCAGGCCTGTGTGCATCAGGCCTGGTGGCAGCTACCCTGCTGCAGGAGAAGTGCTGCTTAGTCCGTTTGCAAAAAAAGGGTTTATCTCTACAGACCTCTTGGTCACAGCACGTTAATTGTTTCAGAGGACTGATGAACACTGCATGGTGCTGCTCCGCGGTTTCTTGTTCAACAGGCCAACTCCTCCGAGGAAGACGTGTTGCAGCGTGGGTTTGGGTGAGATTTGGGGCTTTAGAGCAGATTTTGCAAGTTTGCTACAGAAAAAGAGAAGGCATCACTTCCACTTTTTTTTGTTGGAGGAGGTTTACTATTAATTCATCTCCAAATGCCGAGACAGCGTGACAGGAAGCAAAAGCAGGGCTGCTGGTCAGTTGGTTTAGCTTAGCCGGTAAATCAAACAACAGTCAAAATAACACAAGAGCTAAAAATAATACAGTTTGCAGGCAACCCGGTCTGCAAGAAGGGAGATCCCTGAGGAAGGACGGCTATGGGGCAAGAACTGGGGGTCAAAAAATATCAGCGTTGGTCCCTAGCGCTCTGCAGGGACACGACGATGCCTCGTCTCCTGCTGAGGAGGGGATTAGCAGCCTTTTCTCTCTATTGACCACTTCCATCACAAGGGCCTTGGGGCTAACACCTTCTCTGCGGGAAAGCACTGCACTCACGCTCCCTACAGCTCCTGTTAATATCCAAACTCTGGGGCTCAGATTACTCCTACGGAAAAAAAAGAAAAAAGAGAGGGTTTAAAATAGACTGATCTGCTTTAAAGAGAGTGGATAAAAGGTTTTCAGCATCTCCCCAACCATCCAGTGGACAACGGAAAGTAATTTTGCTCAAGACACTCCAGACCAGACACCGCCAGATTAGGCAGCTCTGCCCCGTTTGTGAGCAGGGACAAATAAAACTCCCACACAGATAATGGAACTTATATTTATTTAACAGTAACATATAGTATATAAATAGGGTAAATACTTTAAAATATACAATATATCACATTCGGACATTCAGTCAAAGAAAGGCAACTCTACATGTGTAGCTAAAACATTAATCAAAAGAACGATGCACAGAGAAAGAAGCGGATGGTATGAACACATCAGATCTGGAGAACAGGAACACACAAAGATTACAGCAGTACAAAATGCAGCTCCGGGGCTGGCACAGCGGGCAGGGACCACAGGAGACCTCGTGTGATACTTTTCGTGATGAAACAGGAGCCCTACCTTGATGTATACGATAGTGGCAGTTCCCAACCTGGCACCAAGCACTAGCCGATGCTACGGGCTTTGCTCCACTCGCGTAAAGCCCCATGGCAGAAGCTGCCCCCTTGCATCAGTGACAGCAGACCCATCGCCACAGAGATTATCTAAATAGTAGACAGCGATGGGTACAGAACATGACACCACAAGCAGCAACCAGGTTTTAACGCTGTGCTGAGCACTGCAGGCCACAGTCTGGCTGCGCATCCAATTTGCAGACTAATTTGGGCCACAAGCGAAGACAGAGAAGCTAATTCCCATCTGGGCATGCCGAGAGTTTGTCTAGACACGTCTAGCAGAGCCCTGCCTGTGCGGGCTGGAGATCAGAGCAGAGCCCAGACCACCTCACTGAACAGCCTTCACCCACCAGCAAACATGCCATCAACGTTCACAGCCACTCCACCGGGACGGCCAGCTCGCCGCGCTGCAGAAAAGCGGCTTTCTAGCTACGTGCCATCCCCGGCTTATTAAAAGCGCTCGGTCCCTCTCCATCCGTTCCCGCACCTGATTTCCCTCCCGCTGGGCCCAGGCAGGAGGAACTTCCCCAGCAAGCCAAAACTGCGGCTAACGCTGAGCCCGCAGGGCAGTCGAGCCACGCGAGCAGCCCCACGCCGCCTGGACATCCCCGGGGTCAGGACAGCCTCTCCGGTCACGCTAGCTCCGTAAGCCTCTCTCCCAACCTACCGTCCCACGCGAGCTGCAGCAGGGCTCGGGTTTTGCAAGGCTTGACAAGCTCTGCCTGCCTGCGCATCCCCGCACACGTACCACGGAGCAACAGGCAGCTCCTGCCGCACAGCTGGCGGATAATCTAACGTCCCAGTCTCTCTCCCCTTCTCAAATGGATGCACTGTTCCCGTTAAGTTCAGTAAACATCAGTGCGGGATGCTAAACCCTCTACACTAGCTTTACTCTTCACTGCTAGGAAGGAAGAGAAAGGAGAAAAAAAAGCTGCGGGCTCATCAGGAAAGCCACCCACATGCCTACCGCTATTTCTGCTCTCCCAACCCTCTGGAGCCACCAAACGCAACTGCTTTGCCCTCCAGTGTCTGCATCCAGCACTACACCATTAAAAAAGGCCCAAATTTTATTCCAGATCAAAAGCATGCAGTGCTTTGTGTTGGATTTTGGGGTATTTTTGCCCCACTAACTACAATAAGAAGTACAAAAGATTTAAAGCAAGAAGAGCAGGACACTAGAGACCCATATGAAAAATGTCCTATTATAAAGAGCAACACGCTTTTGTAGTATTTACCAACACTGCAGCAGCTTCTGGTGACTGATTTACAACCCAGCAGCGCGGTACAAGGGAATTTGGCAGATGTTGGCATCAGGCAGGGAAAATCCAGAAAAGCACCAGCTTGTCCGACTGCGGGACAAACTACTTTTCAGGTCCTGCCGAAAACCCTGGCATTTCCACGTGTATTCCCAGCCCCGGCACTCCTCGCACGCGGCCCCAGCCCTCGCTCTGCCCAGCTTTACTCAGACAAATCGCTGTGAATCGCAGCCTAAAGCGGATGTTGATCAGACACCGGTGTTTGCAGTGCAAGGGATGCACGCCGCAGCTCTGCTGTTCCCGGGTAGGAAGATGAAGCAGTGCTTACAACACACACAGAGTCATATAGAAATATAAGAGAGAGAGACTGGTATCTATGAATACACTTACACTCACACGCGCACGCTCTCTCTCGCTTTCTCAAGGTAAATGAAAGCAACGGCAGTGTCAGAATATGGAGCATGAGCTACGAAATATTTTCAGGTGTTTTATTTTGCATCGATGGTTAGCTAGTCTGTGGGGTGTACGTGTCTCTGTATGCGTGTGTAAAAGGTTTATGTCAGCAACTGCTTGAAAACACCGATGTACTCCTGTATTATCTTTCCCTGTCACTCGTTCACCAGGTTAAAATAAGGTAAAGTTTCTCTCTCTCCTGCACAAACTATGGAAAGAAGTAAAATCAGAGATACCTTGTACATGGGAACATTGCGTAAGATCTAGTATAAACTGGGGATATTTTCAATATCTGATCACAAAAAAAAAGAAAGTTTTACAATCTTTAGGGCTTTCATTTTTAAATAATAAAAAAGTATGACAAAATAAAGGAAAGTACTCAGATAAAACTTCCAACTATTAAGTGCAACCTATTTATGACAAGATTTAGTAAGCAAAGCAGGACAGCAGCCTGCAGGTAACCAAAGCCAGACTGAAATGCAACACAGACCATGATAAACTCAGCAGCACGACATCTAGAACTCAAGTAACAAACAGGTGAGAGACATGATCCCTGAAAGAAAAAAAACAACAACTGACAGCACCAGCGGGGTGCCGGAGCCCCAGCTTGCAAATGTCAGAAAAGAAACTACGTTGGAAACTTGCTCTCCACATGAGTTAAAATATCTCGGTGTAGCGTTTCCAACCATCAAGAAATAAAGTGTGGTTCAACGTTGCTTTCTTAAAGGTTACGTGAGGAGAAAAAATGAGCCAAGTTATTTAAACAGTTGTTCTTGCTTGGTAGGATTTACTCAGTGAAATTTTAATGTTCTTTAAAATACCTATTTATCTGATTCAATTTTGAAGCAATTTGGACCTCCCACGTTCCTACAGCAACTACCAGTTTCTTGATTCCTTGTGCTCAATGCAAAGCCTTTACTGTAGTCTATTTGTGGTTTAATTGGTTAAAAAAGATCTGATTCGTCAAAACACCTGCCATAAGGGCGAACGTGGGAGGCGCAGAGAAAACCAGCAAGTCAAAATAGATGCCTGCGCCTGCTTGGGCAGGGCAGACGTGGCTAGACTAGCGCACGGTCCTCTTCCAATTAATCGAGCCTCGGGCTTTCTGGGCAAATTAACACGTGCATTCACAGTTACCACCAGGAGAGCATCGGGGCCCCGAGTGCCCGTCGTGAGCGGAGAGGGGAGGAGGAAGGAAGCTGGGGAGCTGCAAGGCTTCACTTTCCCTGTTGGCGCCGACGCATGCAGAGGATGCTGCGCAGATGACACTTTGTGTATTCCCTGCATAAGCAACACTCAAAGGAAACGTTAGGCTCTGCCCACAAGCCTAAGAACAGACCCAGGAGAACAGCTGTACCCTGCTATTTCACCCAACAGTCCTTCCAAGCCTTAACTCCTTTCCAGCTACAAACTCAGATTTGCTCATTTTAACCAAAGCTATATAAATATATTATAAAAAAAACCCACAAATGCAAACATTTACCAAGAAAGGAAGAAAAGTTACAGTGAAATGAGGCCTTGTTATTGTCTCAAATCAGGCAAGCCAGGAATTTCCTTGGGGAGACTTGTCTGTTTTTCAGTTCTGTTCCAATTGCCTGGATGTCTATGCGTCCTCCAAACTAGCTAACATACCCTTGTCGACAAGGTGCGCTTTTAGCGTGTTGAAGATGTGGAGCTGCTGGTCTGGCCGCAGGGTTAAGAACTGCTGGATCAGTTTGCTTGGGTTAGGACCTCTGCAACACAAAAGCATCATTATCAATGAGTCACACTGCTAAGTCTCAACGGTCTGGGAACCCAGGCACAGTTTGATCAAAAGAATAGGCTTAAAATAGTAGTCATGTTGCCCACTCCTAAGTGTGGCTACAGAACTATTATTTAATGCAAGAGAAACAGATTTTTCCACTCAATCAGGTCTGGGGAAACTGTTCAAGACTCAAAGGGATGCATAAGGAACACAGCGCAGTTTCAGGGGGACTGAAATAATACAGCTTGGGAAACAAGGGTTGTGTTCCCAGCTCGGCATGACACTGGCAAAAGGTGCTTCCCTTCTTCGAGCTCCATTTCCTCTCTCATTCTTTGTCTCGTATTTTTAGATGTTAATCTCATGGGGATAACAACTGGCTCTTACTACGAGCCTGTCACTCAAGCTTGCCAGGGCCCCCAAACTTCACCATAAAGCTACAAATACCTGATAAAGCTTGCGATGTACACATTAACAAAGGTGGCCATCAGGTACTGACAGTCAAAGCGGTCCATGATACCTCCGTGGCCAGGGATTGTGTTGGCAAAGTCCTGTGCAAATCAGAAAGGATTGCATTAAGCAGTCGCAAATGCCCATTACCTGTGCTCGCTATATGTACACCTACGCTCTACACTCATACCCGCGCTCTAGTTCTTCTGAGAAGGCAGAAGTCAGCCTAAGCATTAATTCTGCTTGGCATCTCCCCTGGTTTTAAAAGTTTCTCCTTTATGAAGGCCATTAGTGCCTGAGGGATATCAAGACTTAACTGAGATCTGCCAGGGTCAAGGAAGGCTAATGTTTATCACTTGCAACCCTGCCCTGCCGTTCAAGGCATCTTAACTGTACAGAAGACTGTTTATACATAAAAGCTGCCTGCAACACATCAAGGGAAGCCCAGATTGCAAAATTTCCTGACTCAGTCTTTGTTCCTCTACCTCAAGTTGTGCATTAAAGCGGAATTTAGAATATCACAGTTTGATTTTTAAGATCTTCCCCCTCACCCATTCAGTCAAAAAAAATGGATTGTGCCCCACCATTTTATTTTGTGACAGAACAAACCTTCTCTTCCCTCCCAAAGCTCCCAGCCTTTCACTCCTTGGAGGAGATGGACAACATATAGTGGCAGCAACTCCTAATGGACAGTCTGTATCACTTCAGTCTTTGCCTTCTAAAAGGTAAATGGCCTTTGAGAAGAGGGGTGTCCTTACCTTGATTTTGAAGGCCCTCTTAAATCCACTAGCAAAGAAGCCTCCAAACGGCCCAATGAGGGAGGCAAAAGTAGACAGCGCGATGCTGTGGATTTGGAAGGGGTACATCCGGACCGTCTTCTGCAGAAAGAAAAACACGTCAGAGGAGGATTTTCACAAAGTACAGCACTTCCCTGAAGCTTGCTTTGCTAAATCCAAAGCCAAGACCTGCAAGCGACCAGTGGTTCTGGACAGCCAGCTCTTCCAAAATGCTACATACACATCCCCTGGGAAACAGCGTTAGGAAAATGCCACTGGGCCTCTTCAAGCGCCTTTCCCTCACCCCCATAGGTAAGGGTTATCTTCAGTCTCAACACGCATCTCAAGGCAAATCACCCTGGGACCCAGTCTGTACAAAAGGGAGCTGCAAGATGTCTTCTGGATCATCTTGCCCACCGCTTGCCCCTGTTTCCATTCTCTCCAGGCTTTAGGCCAGTTGGTTTACAAACGGCTTAAGCCGCCAGGCTTGGAAGAATTCCTCTGGGACTTCCACCAGCAGGGAACACCATTAATTTCCCTCTTTACTAGGTCTAGTACCATCATTTCTTGCCACATAGGTCTTTGGAGCATTAAAACATAGCCCCACTCTTCTTGGTGTTTTATCCCAATAAACAAAACCCTTTTAGTAGCCTCCCGCCAGGCAATCGCTGGCAGCGTGTGCAGCAAGAGTCCTACCCAGCCAACCACAGACTGCAGCACCACGGGGATGTTGTACTCCTGTAGCTGGAACAGCTCGGACGGCTCGCAGTCCACCGTGAAGCTGTTGGTGTCATTGTTGAATTCCACCGGACAGGTGAAGCACCGGTACCCAGACATCACGTAAGACAGCTTCAAGGAGACAGAGAGAGAGATGCGCCACGAGGAAGGAGGATTAATAGTTCCTGAGCAAGGAGGCTGAGACACTCGCAAGGCAACTCAAGGAGACAAGGCTAGGAGGGAGCCACATTCCTGACTTCATTAAGAAGATTACTCTCCTGAGAAGCATTAATTGGCTAAAGGCATAGTAAGCATTTCCTTTAAGAAGTGCATCTGTTCAGCAAGCAGTGATCAGAGGCCCTGCATTAACGGGCTGAGACAGGCTGCACCATTCGGCTCAGTGGACAGCAACCAAACACAGAGATCGTCATAAAAACAGGTAAGAATAATCTAATACGCAGAGATGATGCAGGCCTCATGACTTCCTATCCAGTTAAAGGCTTCACTTAAATTGTGCATGTAATGAAAATAAGCTGCTTTTTGTCATGCTCTAGTCCTGCAGTAGAGCAAAGTGCCAGAAAGAGCACTGAATTCCCCACACAGCGCTTGAAATGATGCACTGCATTCATCCAGCGGGATCCTCAAACGCTTTGTCTGCATATGTACAGCATCTGTGGAGACACCAGGTCTCTACTCTTTGGCAGACGAGAGAAAGCTTCAAGGACAATTATTGTAGTGAATGTGTCAGACGGGTCTAAACGGGACCAATGTCTTTCTCCAATATGCTGTTCCACCCGCAGGACCAGCATACAGCACAATCCATGGCCACGGACCAGTTCAAATCCTGGTCAGCCAGGCAAGCGTGAAGTTTCTGACCAAAGGCCTAAATAGGAGAGCTTAAAGCTTGCCTGCATTTTTTGGACAAAACGCTGTCACCTAATGAAGGAAAAAGAGCAATTAAGTAAGCGCCATGTTACTTACCAGCAATCCAAATAAAACGGTGGCAAAAAACCCTCCAATAAAACCTTCCCAGGTCTTCTTTGGGGAGAGCTGCAGCCGGAGAGAAAGACAAAAGAAGGAGGTAGTCAAAAATTGTGCATCTACGGACACCACCACACACATACGCAGCCCTTCCTCAATTGTGAATTGCTGAGGCAAACAAAATGGTGCAAACAATCAACAAGTAAGAGCTTAGTCAAAACCTCACACTGCCCTCTTTGTCTGAAATGCTCCGTTTCACTTCACAGCCTCAAACGTTGGGACGTGCCCAAACTGGAGATCAGAGAACAGGGATTGGGATTAAGGCCTAAAGAAGCCAAAAGGTATACATTCGACTTATTCTTTATTAGTAGCCTTTTCATGGACTTTCTTCTTGTTTAACTTAGCAGATGAAGCTTTTCAGACAAGAATTTTTAAGGACCTGACTTTAATATGCATTCAACTTCTCCAGACATCGCAGCCCACCCTTCCAGTAGCTATCTCCACTGCTCTAGCCTGCTCTCCCACCTAGGGTCAAGGGCTGCAGGCTACTGAAAGGCGCCTGCAGTTTTGTTCCCCAAAGCGTTACGAACCTTGATGAGCGGGGTGCGGCCAAAGAAGAAGCCAAACATGTACGCCATGATGTCATTGCAGATCACGCAGGAAATTGGGACAATGAACCTAGATGGGAGGAGAATCAAACCATTGGAAACTGCCAAACATCAGACAACTCCGAGACTTAACGAAATGAGCAATTGCTTCGTCATGTGTTCTCCAGTGACATCCCACCAACACCTCCCTGTCCAGTGCAATCTCACAACACACGGAGCAAACACCTGAAGCTGCTACAAAAAAATGAGGTGTTACTCTAATGCTCTAGACTAACCAGCAGGTCGTGTACCCAGAACGGCCTGTTTTAAGCGCAGCCTTCCCTTTTGCAACACGTGACATGCTGTTAGACAGTTGCCTCTGCTCACCCCAGGCTGCAGCTCAGCTGTTAGCAGGCTGCTCTCAAAGCGCTCTGGGCTGGTTCAGACACACACAGGAACACGCAGTGCCATCTTACAGCAGCCAAAACTAGCTGCTGGCACAGCTGCTTTCAGGAAGACAGATGCTGCTTAAGACCAACACTCTGTACTGCCCAAGGGGCACAAAGCAAGTCCTAAGTCACCGAGGTATTGCTCAATCTTTTGCTTTTCTATTCTAAACGGGTCAGTCCCTGGCAGAAGGTATCTTGGCCACTAAGAACAGTCTTAACTGGAAATACAGTAATTCACATTAGGCTGTAGAAATCACAATAACTCAAAACACACAGCAACTCACCATATCATTCCTTCAAAGAGGTTGTGAATGATGAGGTGCGACTGGGTCACAACAATTAGCAACGTCACATGGGTCCATCCAAACTGGAAGAGAAGACAGCATGCGGTCCAGTCTGCCTAGAGACATTTCTCGTACGCATTGCTGGCAGAAACCAGATGCTGTCAGACACCTCTCAGAGACCGGCTCATGCACGTGTGCATTGCCAGCATACACCTCCACCGTGACAAACACCACAAGTCGCAAAGAGCAGGGAACAGTGACACTTATTAATTAATGGGCACGTTCTTCAGCTCCAGCCCAGGGCTGAACTTCACTGGAAGACTTCTGCTGGACCCGGCACTCTTTAGCCCACCCCACCCCACACATCTCAGTCAGCCTTCTGACTATATAGGAAGAACACAAGGCTGATGGACATCCAGGCTGTACCCCTGTGTGCTGAATCTAGTGGAAAGCAAAACTAGCTGGGTCAGTGGTCAAACAGGAGCAATACCTTACTGATGTTTGGGAAAGGGGATATAGCCAATTAACCCTCCTGGTGAGCTACCCACAGTACAAGAGTCAAATAGTCCTGTGTGGTCATCTCAGCTTGCAGAAAGTTTCTTAAGAGCATCCTCAAGTGCAGAGAGAAGAGAATTCATGTTTCCAGGGAAATCTGGCCAGGGCCACCTTCCTAAATATTCACTCTGCTCGCAGTAATTTTCCTTCCAGGCAGCATTACAAAGCACAGCCAGCACAGAAGCATCTACTGGCATGTATTCCTCTACACAAAGTTTTCAAGTAGCCTATATTATTCATTCTTCTGCCTCCAACCGGGGGCAGCCAGCCCCTGTGTTTAACCTTACCATGTAGAACTGGAGGCGATAGTGTTTCTTCACCAGACTCAAGACAAACATGCAGAAACCTGGTGGGAAAAGGAAGAAAAATGAACGTGTGGGAACATATTTTCAACAGAAAGAAAGGCTTTTTTTCCCCCATGACACTGCACAGTACACAACTCCACAGGGTTTTTATTTTGAGCAAAGCAGCAACACGAAGTGGGGAAATGCACTGTTCTGGAAGTCGCAAAATACAATTTCCTATAAATAACACTTGGACAGATAGCAAATCAAGCCTGATCATCCCCAGATGAACGAGAGGGTTTTTTTCCAAAGAGGCTTTTTTTTTCTCCATGACAATGTCAACTGGACATGCTATGGATACTGCATCAGATATAACACCTGTGAGAAGCATACTTCAAGAGATCAAGATTTCCTCCCTCCAGCAGATTTAACCAACAGAAGACATGGTCTTTACCTGTTAAGTACAGGGCAAAAGAAATGAAGCGGTGGTATTTGCTGAGAATTCGCAAGGGCTCCTCTCTCTGGACCAGGGTGAAGAAATAATCTGTTACAGTCTCGCCATAGAAAAAGTAGTTTACGCAGAGCAGGAAGTACCTGTGGGTGGATGCACACGCCTGTTAGCATGAGCTCCAAAAGCGTTCTGGAGAACAGAGAAAGCGGCTGATCCCCAAGGTCTTTACACTGGTCAGACACACTGTAAACAGCCTTCCTGAAAGTGATGGCCCTAACTTCATTCCCCCCAGTTTAGAAATGACACCTTCATTTAAACTAGCAGTTGCACCACCCAATGCCATTTCTTGGTCGATTATATCCTCTTTGGGATTGGTTTGGGCCTGTTGATACAGAAGGACTTTCTGCCTTTAGGTGGCACTCCTCAGCAGGCATCTGGGAGCTTGCACATCCTAAAAGTAGTGCTCCTCCCCTCGCCACAGCCTCGCTCCGTCTGGCATCCGGAGCTGCCCAGCCCAGCTATGTCCCAGCGTTCAGCAGCTTTTCACAACCACCGACAAGGACCCTCCCATGCCAAGTGAGCAACCACGTCTGTCTCCAAGTGGTGACAGCCATCCATGCCATCATTGCACGGATCATGGGATTCGAATCTCAGCACTTCATAAACAGCAGGACGAACTTTGTCATTACAGGCTCTATCAAGATATCAATCTATCTGGATGCGCGGGGACATTTTTCTTACAAGAGCTGCTAACACACAAAACCGGACAATTCACAGCAACCCTGTGGTCTCCATTTTGGAGGCTGCTAGGTGATCCCCCTCCTGTCTCTCCTCTGCAATGAGATGAAACGTATCACTGCCCTCAAGAACGGAGAGGGAAGCAGTCACCCTACTCACCAACTGAGTGTCCTGAACCAGGGCAGGTCATATGAGTGATACACGTTGTAGCCGATAGTGATAATCTCGTGAAAACATTTGATCTGGACGCACATCACCTGCACAAACAGACACCAGGAAGCTGTGACACGTGTTGGTTAAACACTTCTCTCCTCATGGAGATAAAAAACATGCCTGTGCATAGCAAAAGATACTTCAGCAGGTGTTATCAGGCTGGCAGAAGTCTCCCAATCCAACCTGTGAAGCTCACCATGTTGTTTTTCCCTCCCCTTTCCTCTGCAGGAGGTTTCTAACAACCTCCTGTGTTGGTTTCGATTGCAGTCAAACGCTGGACCACCAGGGCAGGCAGTCACAGATTCATTCCTCCGTGGAGAAGTCCAGCGAGCTGAACATGGACCTGCACCAGTGATGGTCCCAGCAGCCACCCCCCGGCCGCTGCCAACGTTAGGGCCTCTCCCTGGAGCACTTACTATCATCATTAAGACCATGGGTCCCAAGTAGATGATGATGAAAAAGAAGGTGATCATCGCCAGCGTGAGGATGCCTCTTACCCACCAATTCTTCCATCTAGGCCACAGAGAAGGAAAGAGGTTAGAGAGAGTTAAAACAACGGAAGCAGGACAGCAGCTCTGCTCTCTCCTTGCACACCTTCCAGGCAACTCCACAGGCCAGAAACCGAGCCCTGAAAACCCTGCGTGTCCCCTCTGCACCGCAGGGAGAGCTCGATCCGCTGACCAAGGCCTGGCTGCAGCATCTGCAAGGCTACAGCTCAACTCAGCCTTCCCTGCTATGAACCTCACTAAATGCAGAAAGCATTACTCCGGTGCGGAGCTACTCCGAGGGCACTGAAACGGGACCAGGGACAGTCTGTTCCTGTTCTCCTGCAGGCTTCCCACACCTCAGACAGGCTGATTAATTCCCAGTCAATGAATCAGGGACCGCTACCCCTTCCTGCACTATTTTCGAAGAAGAGACATTGGCCCTGGTGTGTTGTATCCTCACTGTTCTCCAAGAGATTCTGCCTGGAGCCTCTCCCATTCTCACAGCACACGGGAGAGACGCTTTCTCCTGTGATATGAGTTAGATGCTCTTCCTCCTGAAGCAGCCCACGGAAGACATGTGCAGTTTGTTCTTTAATCTACTCCTTATCAGCAAGTTTTTCTCATGCATTCTTGCAAAAGTAGGTCAGACTAGTGGTTAAAAATCATCACTGTTGAAGTCTTCACTGAGATCATCCGCCAAAATGAAAGGGACTCGCAGACAGTTCTGGCTAAGCTAAATGAAATGTAACGTGCCCCCCTCCCAGAGGTCACTCCACCCATGAGGACCAAGCACTGGAGAAGGCAGCGGCCTTGCAGCGCTCCTCTGTGACTGATCCTCACCCACGCACAGCAGCACGGAGCCAGGAGCGCTGCCCTTTGCTCTCCCGCTAGCACCGGCATCAGCTGCTCTTTCCCGTGGCCTCGCGGGCACCTTACTGCTCACGTGCCAGGGATGGAGAGCGCTGCGCTGCAGAGCGCGGCTATTTCAGCCTCCATCAGCCAAAGAGATGCTGTCTGGGCTCGGGAAGCCACAGCGAACGCTGCGGGACCTTCTGCCAGGACCCCGCAGCAGGGGAGGGCCGTGCTTCGTGCTACCTTGAGGACAGGTTGGAGAGAGCTCTGTTCAGGACCTCTGGAGTGTCATCGGATGTCGGCACCGGGGGCGAGCCTCCAAATTCAGATTTGCTTTCGCTGTCAGATGCTGTCTCTCCATCTAGCTTGTTTTCAGACTCTGACTCCTGCAAGCGAAAGAGAGACACAGAGCTTTGCTAGATACGGTGCTAGGACTCTTTAAAGAAAGTCAGATCAGCCCCGTAGACGCAATACCTACCACCACTCTCCTTCTGGCTAAACAGGAGAAAGACGATGACAAAATTGTCTGGATATTACATGGGGTTATACCCACAAAAAAATAAGATCAGGCATTTCAGGTGACAGGCAGAATGGGTTTTACTGCCCTGACCATCTCAGCAGCAGCTACAGAAAAGGATCTGATCCCTTTGAAGAGTTAAAGATGCCTCACAGCTGATTAAAAGCTATCTCCAAGTGCAGCAAGTGTTTAAGGGACACAGGCTTGTTAGCAGGAATTTTTGCAAGGTCTCCCAATCCCCGGCAGGTCTCCAAGTATGCAGCATTGCCCGAGTTGGACAGAACGAAAGGCCTCCAAGCAGATGGGCTCGAGGCCTCCAGGCAGACTTTTCAAGTACTAACTTTACATGTAGGCACTAAAAATAACACCAAGGCTATGCTCAGCAAGCTGGAGAGGAAGAACACGGCTTATCGCTCGAGCCCAGACACCGCTCAGGCCATGCCACGGAGGAAACCCGATGTGCTGCAAAGATACAGCGCGCGCTCTCCCTGCCCCTTGCACTGCTCCGCACTCAGCTCCGAGCAAAGTCCTGTATTTAGGGGGCTGCCTAAATAAATACAGGCGAGGCAGGCAGCAGGTGACTCGCGGCTGCGCAACGGGGCCGCGGTCGAAAAAGGATTAAAACCAATCCCTGACTCCCCGTCAGTCCCTTGCCCTCTCCAGTGGCAGTTTTTCCTCCAGTCCAGCTCTTCAGTACAGGACAAATCCCAATTTCTACATTTTGCCAATCATTTTATCAGCAGAGCTTCATCCTGCTCCTTGCTAGCGCTTGAAATGAGGAAGGAAAACTCCCCTCCCCGGGGAGCACTGGCGCATCAGGCACGCAGAGCCCCGGGCGCTCGATCATGTGCTATTTTAAAATTCCCAGAAAAGGGAGCATGTTTGCAGGAAGAGCAGGGAGGGAGCCAAGCTGACAACCACTGCGAGCTCTGCAAACAAAGCTGCTCTGGGCTCCCGCAGGCTCCCGGACAGCGGTGTTTGGCATAGCCGAGTCGAGGGGTATGTGCAGTTCACTAGAGCAGTGAGGCTGGAGCAGCAGCCTCACGCGAGGCAGGAAAGGATAATGACTCCCGAGCCGTAAGGTATCGATGGCTGCAGGCCAGGTGCTTAAAACAGACGAGGACAGCTAGACGCTGTCGGATGGAGGCAGCTAAAAATACCACGGTGTTGTCAGAGGATCATTTCCGGGGCTGCGCGAAGTGCCCGGCATCGCACCGGCCGCATGCGCTTAGGTACTGAGGGCAGAGAAGGGCAACCAACCATCATCCATCCGTAGAGGCTACACCCAAAAACCTTAAGTGCAATTCTTAATGCAATACAAGTATCCATCATCTCGTACAAGCCCAGGGCTTGCTGGCCATGCAATAAAAGGACTGAGATTGAAATGAGAAATTAGATCCAAGCCAGCATCCCTGCATTTTATTCCCCAGCTGTGCCATTTGGGAAAGCACTGACGTTTCAGGGCTAAGTGCAAAGCAGGCAAATTATTCCTCGCCTGTAGCCCAGAGGATCAGAAGTCTCGCAAAGCACTGAGAGACCCAAAGAAAGGGAAAGAGCACTAATGTCTTCTCCTTTCCAATCTAGGCCGAGAAAAAAAGCATAAAAGCAGCTGCATAGCTCAAAAAGTGACAGGGGAATGTGATGTTGCAACCGAGCCAAGCTGCTGCTGCTGAGATGGGCGGTCCAGATCCCTCCCATACCCACCAATTCCCTGCACTAACACTGACGTTGCAGCTAAACTGATATAAAGCACCATCATCGGTTTCCTGATCCACTGACTTCGGGGCGATGCCAAGCCATCCCTTGCAATGCACAGCGTTTCGCTCTCTGAGAAGAGGGACAAAGCCTCGCCGCGTCAGTCCAGCGGTACACGCATCCCGTATTCCCCACGTCACCTCCAGCAGCGGGACCGGGAGAGGTTGCGCGACACGTACGCGATGCCCACGGCTCCAGCTAACGCTGCCGTGCTGCTGCCCGGGAGCACAAAGGCGGCAGTGAGGGAGTTCGTCCAGATAAAGAGACATTGTCGGGGGCAACGCTCGCTCCTGCCGCATCTCTCGCTCATTCCATTTAGGCCTGATGGGAGCTGGGAGAAAACATTTTCCCTGATGGAAAAAGTCACCAGTCAAACTGACGGATAACATACAATTTAACGTCTTCATTTTGAAAACAACTCAGTATCGGAGATCAGCTTTTCTCCCTATTTAGATTGCTCCCTGAAACAGGTTGTTGGGATTATATAGGACGTTGTGCTAGATACAGGCTACGGAGAAGACTCAGTAATTGTCACTATTTTTATTCCTTTTATGCAAATTGCAACCATCAGCCTACAAATCATCAGTTTAAGCAGCTGAGCGAGGTGTTAAATAACTTGTTTAAGCCTGAGCATGATGCACTCCGGTCTGGTCTACTTAATCCAGCTGTGGCATTGCCATGGTAACAACCTCCCGCGTGTTCCCATCGCTATCGCACCAGTCCTCCAGCTGAGCCGGGCAGACTCCCGTCCACAAAGGAGAGCCGTCAGCGAGCAACGCTTTGCACAAAGTGGCTCGCAGCCGCCAGCAAGAGCGCAAACCGGCACGGGTGACGCCAAGCGCTATTCACCCAGGGCCACCGCAGCCGCAAACCTGTGCTCCCTGCAGAGCAGGACCCAGCAGAACAGCTTGCAAGAGCCAGACTTGGGCTACGTCAGGCCATAGGCAGCAAACGCCGCGTCCACGGATGTCAGCACAGACTCAGCGTTTTGGGCAGGTCGGCTCCCATAGCCAGCAGTCCGTCGCTGATGATTTAGGGTCGATGGATTTGCTTTAAATGCACTTTACGAGCAAGCCGTCAGAAGCCAGAACTGCACAAACCTGGAAGCACATCAATACCTCTTTAAAGCATTTACGTTGTCTGATAAATGCAATACAGAAGACAGAGTTTCACGTTTCAGGTTTTAGAAGGTACATTTAGAAGATGAGCGTCTCGACACGCTGCACATGGACTCCTTACTTACCAGAACTGCTCACCCTGCAAAAGGGACCCCAGGGCAACTCCTGCCCTTTCTATCCCCACAGTGAGATGTGATCTTGTGATCGGAAGCAGAAAACTGGGATCCCAGGCTTCTGGCTCCAGGCAGTCTCTCTACGTGATTTGGGGTATGTTGTTACATCTTCGGATGTCCCTCAGGAAGAATTCTCTACAAACCCTGAATCCTAGTATTTCTACCGAGGCCATGAATTATTCAGAGCCATAATCACCTCCTGCTAAGTCTCTGCAATGGGCTTCAAGCTTCAACAAAAATAAGCAGAACCCCTAAACACCACCGAACAGTCTTCATTGCGACGGACTATGCAAACAAGAGATGATAAATATATTCAATTTACAGCAAGTTAACCAAGATTTGCCTCCTTTCCCAGCCAATAGGCCATAATCCTTCCTTAAATTGCAATGGGCTCTTTTGTGCATTTAACAAATGCAGCCATAAAAACTCAAGAGTACATATGCATCCATGGCTACCTTTGCAAAGCCTCCTCCATTTTCACAACTGCAGCTCATCCTAAAATCGAAGCCATTTAGCCCCAGGCTGATCCTCACATACACCTTGCCATGCTTTTTAACCTGTTACGACTCTGAAGCAGCACCGAGCACAACACAACCCTGGGATGTAAAAGCTTCAGTCTTGGGCCAGGCTCTAGCTGCACAAGATGCTGCACAGACAAATCAAAGCTTTCAGCAACGCTTTTTACTGCGCCAGCTCTCTGGATTGCAGGGTACACATTAAGTCTATTAAAGCACAAGCAGAGGCAGCATCTTTTACTGGCTTTTGTTATCCACACGGACGTACTACATTTAAGGGCTCTTTCTGCCCAAACCTGCCTGTCCAGCACTTTAGGCAAGCCCAGCCCTCCATCTCCAACTTCTCTTCTTAATGTCGAGGGCTTTTTAAGGAATCAAGGGGATAATTAATGCAAGAATAAAATCAACATGGCAATGTACGTTTTACCTTCATTCATTCATTTCCACATTAGTAATGAGGAGAAGAAAGAATAAAAACCACAGGTCTCTTCAAGGGCGGTTTCTCCTGATCTCCAAACCAAAGGAGACAGAGGAAAAAATCCGGATATCTACTTGCTTGTTCTATTTGTAAAATCTGCACATCAAGGCAACATTTGCAAATAAATATTTTGTCCCCTCGAAAAGGTTAATGGAAAAATGAGTCGTCTTAGGTTTCTTTAAACAATGCTTGTGAGCAAGCAGGGCGAAATCTGTGCTTACATTTCAAATGGCCGTCTCGCAGCAGAAGCTGCGAGCGCACTGTTTTTTGCCCAAGTATCCATGACATGATCTCAGTTGTCATAGAAACAAGTCAGATATCTCCCAGCCAAAAATTTTCTGCCCAATACGGAGATAGAGTTAAGCATTCAAGGCTGGTAGATTACATTAGTTCAAGAAATCCCATTATTTGTGCACCTTTCTTGAAGCAAGGCCTCGTTTTATTTGGACTCCCTGCCAGATTTTAACAAAAAGCAGTGATGGAAAATGCTAATATGCTGCTAAAGAGAAACATAACATCGTCTTTTGAGGCAATAAAGCTGACAGCTAGAACAACTGGGACCAATTGTGCGAAAGCCTCTGTTATTCTCACCTCCGAGCACGCGCCAAGCCCAACAGGAGTATTAGCCCAGAGAGCTATCACCTCCAATATCTGCAGGATCAGAGCCATTATAATTAATCTAATGCGATATAAATGTGATAGTCTCAGATATGAACATCGCAATGGTTTTCAAATGTCCGGGAAAACTGCCTGCTCCCTTCCCCTCTGCCCTTCTTCACTGCTTTACCCACACGGCAGCGCCCGGCTCTGCAGTTCGACACACCGAAGGGACAAAAATTCGGAGGCACTAGAAGGAAGGGACGCAAGTGTCCAGGCTTGGTTTGTACCACGGTCACGGAAAAGCATCGACTTTTCAGAAGCAGGCACAGAGTAGCTGAGTTCATAGGCAGATGCAAAGCAAAGTGCTTGAACTTCTCTGGTTGGGAAATTATTCTTCTAACCATCTTCCATCCCAAAACAGGCTCAACAGACAACAAAGCAATTAAATTCAAGTTTGTCATGTCCCTCCATCAAGATGTCCCAGCCAGATGGCATCTAGGGGTGTCTGCTCGGTTTATGGTCTCAAAAAACAACGATGAAGGTCAGTTTTCACTTCTGTTGATAAGGAATTCCCTCCCCCATCCCGAAAAAACACATTCCAGTTCAAAGCACGCACAGAAATTAGGGCATGCCTATAAACGGAGGCCCGTAGCAGATAACACCACAAAAAGCGTAAGCATTTGCACGGTGGCTGAAATAACTGAAAAGCACCCATCGCCATCTCACACGCCCAAACCGAGCCGCTCGGTTTTGAACGCGAGCAAGCTCGGCCCGTCGGCGGGACGCGATCGGAGGCGCGCAGGGTTTGCGTTCAGCAGGACCACGGGCCGACGAAACGACCTGCGCTCCGTGTCGGCAGATGTGATTCATGCAATGTCACGTATCCCCGTGACTCACCGGGCACGAGGCAGCGCCAGCCGGACGGCGGAGCGGGCTCTCCCTCTGCCCGGCCCCCAGCTCACCGCCCGCTCCGGCGCTTGTTTGTTCCGGGAAATCTAGAGGGTAAATGCTCTCAGCTCCAAGTCCTTTACAGAAGCTACTGTATACAAAAGAGCACAAAAATAGGTTGCCGGTGCTGGCGTTCCCCCAGGAGTTCCTGCTGCTAGGAAAGGAACCTGCCTCCCCCTCTAAAATGGAAATATTTCGGAGATAGGCTTCAGCGCTAGGTTCTCCCGGATCGGACCGGCACCTCTTTGCTACCGTGGCATTTACCGAGCCGGCAGAGACAGGGAAGCATTGACAGGAACAGGAGCGCGAAGCTCCCAAGCACCTCCCGGAGCCGGCGCTGGAGAGCGGCTCTCCCACCCCGGAGAGGCGGCGGCAGGACCCTGCCCAGACGCTTCGATCTGTCGGTAATCGGGAGAGTTGTGAGAAACGAGAGGGGGAACGAACAGCTCTGCGGCAAGCTGTACTCTCCTCGCATCGGAAGGTTAGCGCAGGAGAAGTCTATTTTTGTCCACCAAAACAAAAGCCTGCATCGTGCCAAGGCTCGTGGCTTCTGACCCTCAATTCCTCTGGAGTTAGGTAGGTTTTTCCAAGACATAACGTGAAAGAAACCTTACGAGGCTGGTTAATTTGCTAATAAGGCGATACCACAGTCTTGCTCCGATTCCTCTATCAGTCAGTCCCTTTGGCTCTATCGGAAGTAGTCGGACAGAGAAAGCAGGCGCGCGGGTCTCGGCCCAGGGTGTCCAGACGTAATCCCGACAATCCCGAGTCGATAGTTCAGGTCACAGCTACCCTTACAAACTTACGGACCACCACGTAACTTGTTCTAAAGAGAAATCTGTTAATTAAAAGCAGGCAGGAGGATAAAACCATCTTCTTGCCACCTAATGTGTTACATGCGGTTTACGGACGGGGAAACGAGTCCTGCGTTCAGGACGCAGAATGGCCCAGCCGGGAAGGGAAAGGCGACGGTCCCAGCCCAGCCTCCCTCCTCGCAGCAGCGAGCATCCCTCCGCGCACACGAACGGTCCCACCGGAGCAAGGATGCTGCAGCGACCGGGTCTGCCATCTGCCTGGGGGCAACGGCGACTGCGCGTGCTGCCAAGAGTCACGAGCTCCGAGCAAGCAGCCCCCCAGGCCGGGGGGGGTAACCGTCCAGCTGTTAAATAAGGGTGGTAGGTAGAAGCCGACTCGGACAAACCAAAGGGCTGAGTGACAGAAAAGCAACGTGCATTTGGGGGCTTTCACCCGAGCGTCCAGAGTCTCGGTGCGGGCTCCATCGCTGCCCACACCCCTGTGCGGGCTGAGCACCTCCTCGCAGCCCTAGAAGGATCGGGGCAACCCCAACTTGGCCAGACCTTAAATCCACAGCACTCCCCTGGGACCAAGCTTCTCCGGCATCACCACGAACGAGCGAGGAGACGAGCGGCTCGAAGGAGGGCGCGTGCGTTTTGCAAAAAGGAGTAGTCGGGCACTGTCTGAAGGAGATTACGAGCAGCCCGTTCCTCTTCCCCCCGCTCCAGGGCAGGCCAGAAGCTGGGGACGGTATTAACGTCGACCGCCGGTTATAACGAGCTCCATTAGGAGTGCAATCAGTCCAATCTCTCGTCGCCACAATTAAGAGCAGCGGACGACGCGGCACGCCTGTTGGCAGCCCCGCGTAAGGCTGAGCATTGAACAGAACACAGTCGTAGCTCCTCCATCCCTTTCTCCAGCACACGCCGGGCAACCTTTCCCACCAGAAACGCTACTCTTGAAGGCCTTGTATCAAGCAAGCCGCCCTGCTCGCAAGCACATCACCCCTCGCCCCGTAAGGAAGGAAGGTCCCAGCGGCTGCGGGTGCAGCGAGGTGCCGAGCGCGGCTCGGCGGAGGAATTGAGCTGCCCGGCCCACGGGTGCCCCGGAGCAGAGCCGCTGCACCGACCCCTCCATCTGCCTCTCCTTTTGGGACAGTGTTTTCCACCAAGGCACCGACTGCCAGGGACAGAGAAGTGGGGATTTTTTAGCACTTTTACTATTCTCTTTGGAAGCTGGAAGAGAAAATGTGGTTCAAAGGGATGCCTAAAGCACCAGGGAGAAGGCATTTCCCTCCAGTTCCACGTGAAGAAGGAGTCTATCAAGTAAAACAGTCTACAAGGAGCAAGTGAGGAAAGGATCCGTACGGTAACAACAAGAAACTAGGATTCGTTTCAGTCGATATTCTGTAGGTATCTCCGATATCGACACATTAGCGGCAACAGCTATTGGCATTTAAGTCCTTTGGGCTAAGAGAACAGGCACCAAGCACAAATAATACCCGTACCCGTTTCCCTGTCTTTAAACCAGAAAAATCTGATGGTGTTCACTCATTTGAGCAGAAAGATATAGCCTCGTGCCTTTGGAGAAAAACATTGTGTTGCGCGACAGTTTGACAAAAAATCAACGTTAAAACGTTCTTGCACAACGGTCTCAACTGAACGAGCACAAGTTTCACCTATAAACACCGCTTTCTGCCAAGGAGCCAAAGCTGTGATGTTGTGCAAGGGTCGGAGGACCAGAAAGCGAAACCAGCCTCGCTCTTTCCACTGTCAAAACAGAGCAAAGTGGAAACGAGCAGAAAGCAACCAGCTCACGGCTTTCCGGGTCCGATCTTAAAAACAGCCCTGAGGTTTACAACTCGTTTTCACTTGTTTCCTCTAATACAGCAGGTGACCTCCCACCGGGCTCGACTTTAACCATTTGGGGAAACTCTTTGTCGCCTGCAACTGCTCTGCCGCTAGCAGAGGCCCCGCTCAGCGCCCAGAGGAGCTGCTCTTCGCGGCTGCTAACACATCTCTATTTTTGCTGTTGCATTTCGTTTGAGCTGCTTCACGACGCGCGGCACAAGATAACCGCTGCGCTCTCTGGTAAGGACCCTTCAAGTCGTCGACTCAAAGGTAAAACTGGAGGAGCCCTTCAGCAGGCTCATTGTGCGTCGAAAAGCGTACTTGCCTGGAGATAACGAGATTGCACTCAAAATAGCGGCCCTCTGACCTTCTTTAGCAACACATCGCAAGCAGCTAAAGCGAGCGTGCAGGGAGCTTGTTTGCACAGCCGTGAAGCAATCCCTGGAGCTCTGGAATCCTGGGAGCTCTGGAATTATAAAAGTCCCTTAAGTTTTTCTGCTGCAAAGTAAATGCCAACCGAGACAAACGTAATTATCTAGAGGATAATAGTTTTGCTCTGTGCAAAACAAAACAACAACAGAAAAGCGTGTCCTTATTGCTGGTTCGCCCGAGGTCAGCAAATCCACACGTCAAACAGCTTCGCGACAGCTACAAAAAAGGCAGAAACTTTCGATCTGCATCAAGGCAGCCGATTCCCGGCCCTGCCAGCACTTTCCCTCCCCGTTTCGGCTCTAATCATACCGCAACATTAGAAGTTATTCAACCCGGCAGCAGAGCTCCTGGCAGGTGTCACGCAGGCACTGCAAGCAGCATTAAATGCGGTGTTTAAACTGCAAGGGAGGTTTCTGGGTGGTTGTTTCGCGCCCATCGGAATAGCTCGCGCGCTTGGAGGAGGAAACATCAACACGACGCATTCGCTAAGGGCGACGGACCGGCGCGGGGCGGCCGAAAAATGCGTGCATCAGACAGCCAAGAAGTACTTTTCCCTCCGTTTTTTTGCGCTCTACGGGCCTGCGGTTACTCTCCGCAAAGGGGCAGGTTTGCTCCCCGAGCCGTCCGTGGGGAAACGCGTTAAATCCGCGCTGAAGCCAACTTCCCGGTGCCGCCGGGGCTGGGGACGACGCCCGGCCGCGGCGGGCGATGTTTTCTCACGGGTAACGTGTTACGACCCCGAGACACCGCGATCCCCCGAGGTCCGCGCTCCGCTCGCGGAGCCGCCCCATCCCGGCGAGGAGGAGGAGGAGGGGGAGGAAGGCTCCGCGGCGCACACGCAGCCCC
>PTFA01000440.1:34463-55701 GCA_003342895.1 Casuarius casuarius
CTGCGCCGCGCCGCCGCCGCCAGGGAGCGGGAGAGGGCAACGCGCGCTCAGCCAATCGCCGCCGCGGGATGGACAGCGAGGGGGTGTGGCTTCGCCGCCCACCCCGCCCCACCCCCTCCTGGCCCCGCCCAGGTGTACCCGGATGTGCGCGCCGCTCCGCCGCGCGCCGCCATGATGGGTGGGCGCCGGGCGCGTGGGGGCCGCGGCGGAGGCGGGCCGCGCCGCCGCCTTGTCGCTTGTGCTGCGTGAGGCGCGCACGGGGCGGAGCCGTGCGCTGGCCTTCACCGGGGGCCGCGCTTCCCCTCGGGAGCCGGCGCCTGAGGAACGGTGCGCGGAGCTGTGCCCTACTGACAGGCCCGCGGCGGGCGGCCCGGGCCGCGGGGTGAGCGCGTGTGCCACCGGCCCCACGCGCAGGCCGTTAACTGACTGGGGGGATCGGGGGTCCCTCAGCCGGGCATCGCGGCGCCGCCGTGCCCGCTAGGCCGCACCGGCGATCGCCGCCCGGTGACGGGAGACGGAGCCTGGCGCCTCGTGGTGTGTGTGTAACGCGCGCGCTGATTGGCTCCCGCCGGGGCAGTGGGCGGGACTAAGGAGGGGAGCGGCGCGGGGATTAGCGGAGGAGCGGGGGCGGGAGAGGGCCAGCCTGTGCTGTGAGCGTGGATTGGGCCCCGCTCGGGGGAGCGCTCGTGGCGATTGGCGCCGCCCCGGCGGTGGGCGGGGCGCGGGCCGTGTATAAAAGCGGCGTTTGGCGGGCTGCGGCCGTTGGCGGCTGCTCCCCGTTCCCGGTCCCGCGCGCGCCCTGTCGGTGGCTGCGAGGATGTTCGAGGCGCGGCTGGTGCAGGGCTCGGTGCTCAAGCGGGTGCTGGAGGCGCTCAAGGACCTCATCACCGAGGCCTGCTGGGACCTGGGCTCGGGCGGCATCAGCCTGCAGAGCATGGACTCCTCGCACGTCTCCCTGGTGCAGCTCACGCTGCGCTCCGAGGGCTTCGACACCTACCGCTGCGACCGCAACATCGCCATGGGCGTCAACCTCGCCAGGTAGCCGCGGGGGGGGCGGCCGGGGCCTGTCTGGGGGTTGGGGGGGCTGAGGGGAGCAGCGGTCGGGGCAGCTGGGGCCTGGCGGGGCGGGGGGACTCGGCGCTGGGGGAGCGGCCGTGGGGAGGGACCGGCAGGCGCCGGGGAGGGGGGCGCGGGGCAGGTTTGGGGGGTCTTTGCCCCCCTCGCCGCCGCCCCTCCCCCATTCTCCACAGAGCTGTGGCGCCGTTTTTCGCCGCGCGCGCGCGGGGCCCGGCGGCGCTGTGACGTCACTGCCGGCGCGCCGTGGCGGGAAAGCCGGGAGGCCGGGCCCTGCCGCCATGGCGCCTGCGCGGCTGGGCGCGCGCCCCCGCGAGACGGGGGGCAGCGGGGGGCGAGCCCGGGCTCTGCTCTTCCCACCCGCCAGCGTGGCTGGAAGCGGGGAGGCTTCCGGGCCGGGGTGTGCGGCCTGCCCGGTGCTTGGACATCGTTTAAAGTGCTCACTAACTTGTGGGGTGCGCTGCAGGTGCTAAAGGGGAGGGTTTTGTGCCCATAGAAGAGAATATAAGGACTGCATAGAAATGGTAAGACAGGGCTGTCATGTGTTGTATCAGAAGTTAGTGGCTGTTTCTCATTAGACTTGTCTTAACACTATATAACAGGTAATGGGCCTGTGTTCTTGCACTGTCAGTTTGGGGTGCTTTGAGTGACCTGGCTTTTATTCCCCTAGCATGTCCAAAATATTGAAATGTGCTGGAAATGAAGACATCATAACTCTCAGAGCAGAAGATAATGCGGATACACTGGCTCTAGTGTTTGAAGCACCAAGTAAGTGTTATATTTAGTAACTAATTTGCTACTGTGATCTTAGGTGATCTTCCTGGATGAAGCAGTATGTGGTGGTCTGGGTGGTGGCACTAAGAAGAAATACTTCACAAGCTGGAAGGCTCACCTGACTCTTAAACACTTAAAATAGGCTGGAGATGTAAGCTTAGTCTAGTTGATGAATGTCTCTGTAGGAAGAAAAGAATCCTCTCCAGGTCACAGACAGATCTTCCTGGGAGGCTGCTGCCCTCTTGCAGCCTACAAGGGACTGTTTAGGTCCCTTTTAAATTTCTGGCTCCCAAATAGCAAGACTAAAGAAGGTGGATCCCATTGTCATAACTGAGGTGGTTTTGCTCTGAAGAAGTTTTGGACAGAACTTAAACTGAGGATGATAGCTTTAATAGTTTTTTTTGAAACACTTGGTCAGACTAAGCTCTGTTTCTTTTAGATCAGGAGAAAGTGTCTGATTATGAGATGAAGCTAATGGATCTGGATGTGGAGCAGCTTGGAATTCCAGTAAGTAACAACTTGAATTTCTAACTGGATTACATTATTTTTCTTGTAAGCAAAACATTCCTTATGTTCACATCAGGCCTGCAGTTGGAGCTTGTAAGGACAATGAGAACATCCTTTAAAAGAACACAAATTTGGGTGTAGTGACTGCATCAAGCTTCTTGGGGAGAAATTTAATTGTGACGCTTCCTTTGCAGGAACAAGAATATAGCTGTGTAGTGAAAATGCCTTCTGCTGAGTTTGCACGCATCTGCAGAGATCTCAGCCACATTGGAGATGCAGTTGTTATCTCTTGTGCAAAGGATGGCGTGAAATTCTCAGCTAATGGAGAGCTTGGAAATGGAAACATCAAGCTGTCACAGACCAGCAATGTGGATAAAGAGGAAGAGGCTGTAAGTTGTGTTAATGGCTAGCTGTTCTCAGTGTTGAAGTTTCTACTAGTGGCTTATTCTCTGAGGCAGTGTCATAGGCACCTATGGGTAGATAAAGATGGGTCATATATTATTCTGATTTATAGAAGCAAGTCAACAAACCGCTGCCAGCTTTGGCTCTGTATCCCTGGGGTCTGCTGTGCAGCGCTCCGCAGAATGGAGCGGGGAATAGTGCTGGCTGTTCTCTGCCTGAGGCGTCTAGGTCCGTAATACGGCTGTTTTTGACAGACTTGTGGGAGCTTATGGCTTTCGTTTATTGAACTCTAACCTGGCTCATGTTTTTCTAGGTTACAATAGAGATGAATGAGCCTGTCCAATTAACCTTTGCTTTGAGGTACTTGAACTTCTTTACCAAAGCCACTCCACTGTCACCTACAGTAACACTCAGTATGTCTGCAGATGTTCCTCTTGGTAAGTAGAAGCAGCCCTTCTGGAAGGGAACCCCGTAGAGCACTGTCACCTTGCAGCTATGTTAAAAGATCTTGATTGAATGGCTTTTTCTGAATAATCTCCTGAATGCTTTTTTTCCCCAGTTGTGGAGTACAAGATTGCTGATATGGGACACTTAAAATACTATCTGGCTCCAAAGATTGAAGATCAACAAGAAGGTTCTTAACTGGACTGGGACTGAGGGGGAGATCTGCTCGGCTCTTTGGAGAGGACAACTGACTTGGAGAAGGAAATTGTGTCCACGCGGTTTATTAGCAGTTCCAGTGCGTTGGATCATCAAATGAGCACTGCTAGGCATGTTTTGTAGATATCTCTGTAAATATTTTTCAGCTTACTATTTTGCTATACTGGTGTCATTCAAAATAGGAATTTTTGTTTTTCTAGTCTATTCCTGTGCCTCCAGTAGTCTTTTATTATGCTGTCTTTAGGTGGAATCTTCTACTCCTTTTGATTTGTGTTAGAGAAGGAGTGCAATATTTAACTTGAGTAAAGATGACATTTGCTTGCTTTGCCTGTGAGCTGTAGTTCACCAGGGTTACTGTTTAATGATGCCAGGAGTTCATTCAGCCTTTCTTTACACGTTTATTTTTGAAGCAGTATTCTAACTGAAATGTGGGAAATGGAAATAAAGAACATGATTTGAAGTTTTATCCTGTTTAAGTATGGATGAACTGAAGTTTTTGTCAAACTATGATGGTACACTTGCTCCTTTATCAAAGACTGCCTTGAACAGGCAAGCTTATGCTTTTTTATTGCTTTGGAGTTAGCAGTTATCAGCTGCTACTGATGGTCATGAGTAGCAGACAAGGGTGGCTCAGTCCCTGGGTTCACCTCACTGAAGTGCACAGGATGATCAGAATCTGAATGACTAATCCCTTGGTGATGCTGATGGCTTAAAGCAGGTGAGAGGCTTGTGAAAACTTTTCAAATGCATTAGCTTCCTAACTGTTCTTCACCAGATGCAGGAGCTGACTCTAACAGGGACTGTTCCTGTAGCTGCCACTATTGCTTGAAAAAGTGAGTGCCTAGGCCTGAAGTGTAGTAGTGACAAAGCTGCTCACTCTGGCAGGAGTTTGTGTAAATTCTTTGTTTTCAGCTCTACTTCTGTTTATGGTTTATTTACATCAAGCCACTCTTCAACAAGTCTCTGCACGTTGTATTCATTCAGTGCCTTTGTCCCACACCACCTGCTTGTGTTGACAGTGTAGTGCAGTCACTGGAACTGCCACCAAGTTCCCTCTTGATTGAGGGTGTTGGTTATTATGTTCAAGTTTGTTGCTAGTAAAATGCACACAGATAAGGTTTATAGCACGTTTTTACCCTGAGGGCTTGATCATGAAGGCTGTAACCAACCTGCAAAATAGGATTTGAAAACAGTTTTAAGCAGCTGCCTTGTGACTCCCCTTGCTTAGGAATGAGAAAAGAGTGAAAAGGCATTTGTTGGCTTGATCAGTGCTCAGTAGTACTAGGGCTAAAAAAGGGTCCTGCTCAGCCCTGTGGGTGTATCTGTATTTAGGAGGCCCTATGCTTAGTCATCTATTAAAAAGAAAAAAAAAACTTGTGCATAAACTGGCTGTGAACTTGCTGGTTGTGTAATCCAGCTCCTCCAGGTAGTTTAGCAGAAGGATTTCACAAGGTGGCAGTACGAGGCTGAGTTAGAGGCATGATTTCTGCTGTGTCAGAATGATGTGGCTGCCACCACCAGCCCCTGCTCAAAGCCTTGGACCGGATTTCTTAATGCCTCTGGCCCTCTAATCTGAATGGATAGTAGCACTTGCTGTTTCTTAGTAGGAAAGCATTTAGATTTTAGTTTTCTGCTGCTAAAAGGTAGATGTATGGTCTCAACCTCTTCCATGAGCTTTGAATGTCTGTAGGGCTCAAGAACATGCCCCCTTTATTCTCTTGAGCTTTTTGAAGTTTGTTATGAATTTGGCATCTTTAAGAGAATGGTTTGAGGAAGCAAGACCTGAATCCATTGCTCTAACTTACAGTATAACAAGGTAAGTTCTTCAGGCAAGAGTTGAATTCATAATACTGTGATATTGAGAAAGTGTTCCTTTTTTTAATTTCATTTCAGTGACATAAGTAAAACTAGACTAGTAACTGAAACTTAAATCCTTTTGGTGCAACCTCCTGCTGTACTGGAAATTATTGAACTTCTTTTTCCTCTTCTACCCATAAAAAGATCATAACAATAAGCCAGATGGCTTAATTGCTGCTACTTCAACTGCAGCAACCCAGTTTATGGGAGCTTCATGTAACAGGAAACACCAGTTAATGCTATATCTAGGTACTCAGGTTTTAGGGAAATGTACTTACCTGCTTTCTGGCTAACACCCTACATGCCCAGATACTGAAAAAATAATACTTAAAATAGTAAAATAGTACTATTCCTCTTTCAGAGTTGGGGTTTTAAAATGAATGCTGTATGTTTTCTTTCTTGTGTTTGAGACAGCAAGGATTTGAGGTTCGTACTTCATAACAAAGGTTAAACTGAGGCGGGGGGGAATCTCCTTCCCTGTAAGGAGATTGGGCTCTTGGGCATGTAAAATTCAGAATCTACTTTAATTTCTGAGAACTGGAACCGGGGTAACTCTAGTCATCACCTGGTTTGGAGCAGCTGGGGAGGTAAAGCAGCAGCTGTGTTGATCCTCTCAATGTAGATCCTGCTGCTGGAAACCCTTTCTGGCTGTAGTGTGTCTGTTGCACACATCCAGCCCTCTGTCCACGGAGAGCTTAATGACTTCTAGGGCTTCCTTTAGGAAATGGAGCTACTCTAAAGAAGGGGCAAGACCAGCGTGTGCATGAACATGCTTCCACAAACCATCTGCAAACGCTGCCCCAAAATGAGGCTTGGGGCGTTGCTCTCCGGTGGGACCAGGACGTGCAGCCTGGCGCTTCCAGCCGCAGATCCCTGGCCCGAGGCTTGGGATAAGCTGCCGGAGCGGAGCCAGCGAGCACTGCCGTAACCTGGAAGGAAACGGCTGGTGTCGGGAATAAACTTCCTGGGTTGGCCTGCGCCAGGGCGGCGCGGAAGGAGCGGCGCCGGGAGAGATGGGCTTCGCCAGCAGCGCATGTCGTGGGTAACTGCCTCTGTGCCCCTGTTAATTAGGGTTTTGAGCCTGTTAAGCCGCCCGAGCTGCGGCGTGCTGCCCTGGGAGGGCTCAGACATGTTGTGAACTTCCTGCCGAGTGGCAGGGAAACCATTTCGGGTTGAGGAAGGGGATCGATGTGTTTATGGGGTTAGGAGCGAGGCCTGAGCTCCCGAAGGGGCGAGGGATGACCTCCCCTACCCCTGCTGCCGGGCAGAGAGGGATAGACACATCGCTGCTCTTTAGAGGAAAACCAGGATTTATTACTTAGTTCCTGCACGGCATTTGCTTTCACTTCCGTGCTCGCCTTGCACGTCTGCTCTCTGCTGGAAGTCTTGTCGCAGGCAATGCTGGTTCTTATATGCTTAAAAAAAAGTATATGTATAATACCTCCTATTAGCAAGCTGAAATGCTGAAGCATGTTTTCTCCTTATTTGCCTCTCAAAGAGCCCAGCAGTGAGTTTCTGATCTTGAACTGCTGTGGAGCAGAGCTCTGCTGAGCTCAGTGCACTTGTTAAACGTGTGTCCCTTAAGCACACGGTCCTGGTTAGCTTTCTGGATTTGTCCTTACAGCCCCTTTCTTGCTGATGAGTGGGATAACGTGCAAGGCAGGAATCTGCCCTTCCACGGGGGTAAATTGGAGGTAATTCCCAGGATGTGCGGAGGAAGAGCCTGGTGCAGCGTGACGGTCGGTGCAGTCGGTCCCCTGCCCCGCGGGGCTGAAGTGGGCAGAGCCAGGAAATCTGGCGCAATTTCGGATGTGCCGGTTGCTTCTGGCTGTCGTCACCCCCATCCACCCCAGGCGGGTGGGAGGCTGCTGGGCGCTTCGGGGTGCAGTGACCTAAGGGACATCGACGCATGCAAAGCCGCGGATGGGAGCGTTGGCGCCTCGGAGGTGGGTGTTGTGCGTTATCAGCAGAGGTGGAAGTGTTTTGTCTGTGCTGTTTGCTTCCTACAGAAAAAGCAAAAAAACCCTTTCGGGTTAAATGCACAGCAGAGGCAGCGCTGGGCTTGAACCGCTGGGAATCAAAACCTTAATTCTCACTTCTGAGGGAGTGAAATGCAACAGCTACAGGGTTGGACTCGAGAGGGTGGTGGGTTTTTCGCCAAAGTCAAATCAGCAGGAGGAAGAAAGGTCTAGCGAGGGGGATTGTGGCAGGAGGAGGTTGTCTTACTCCACGAGTGAGAAGGTGATGAAGGATTTCAGTTAAAAGGAAGCATAAAGCTGCTTCCTTGGGCATCGAGTCGCGTTATGGAGAGAGCATGTATATCCTGCAGGGGTGTTCGGGATACACGTTCTTGGGGCTTTGGTTGTTTAGTGTGCGGGTGTTATTTCTCCCCATCCCCTCCCAAAAAATGGCTATTGGAGGAAGGTGCAGAGCTGCCAGCCGCTGGCTCGGTTTTGCATCGCTTTTGGGAATTGATCAATGCATTGAGCTGCAGCGCCGGTTTGGGGCCGTGTGCGAGCAGATAGCGGAGCTGCGGCTCGGGGGCCGGGGGCTGCGGGGTGTCAGGTTGGGCTGAGCCCTGACTCTGCCGTGAGTCACAGATGCGTTGGCAGCAGGCCGGGCCCTGGCTTGGGCTCCCGAAAAGCCGGGCTCCGCGATGCAGCTCTGCCTCCTGCGTGCAGTCCCCCGGGATGTCACTGCTGGCAGCAAAACCACAGGGCTTGGAGCCGCAGCACGGGGAAATTGCAGGGTACGGCTCCGGCGCGACTAAATACAGCTCTGCCCGGAGCGCTGCCTCCTCCGCGGCTCTGGCCCGGACAGACGAGCGACCCACGCGGCTCGGCTTGTTCGGTTACCTCACCCGCTCGCCTCTTCGGCCCCTCGCCAGGCGCCCTGAGTCACGGCTCGAGCTGTCCGAGGGATGACAGCTCCGTTTCAGGCCGGTTTCTAGCGTTCTCCTTGGTTCGGGTTGTTTTCCTTCTCCAAACGGATCTATTGCAAAACATCTTGCCGGTTGAAAGGCTGCTTTGTTTGGTGCTGGCCTGGGTTTGTTTGTTAGCCTCCCCGTTTGGACGTAGCTGGAGACCTGGAACACCTCCCTGCGGGACCCGCGGTCTCCTTGCAAAACGTTTTTTTGGCCGCTCCTGCTTGCGAGCTCGCTGGGGAGGGGGCTTAGTCCTGCGCTGGCACTGAGCATCCTGGATACACGTATCGGGATACCCACTAACGAGTCTTACGACACCAAATTCATATTCAGCATGCAGCATCTGTGGTGTCTGGCTCTAGGAAGAGCTTATTTGTGCCTGGCTTTACTTGGGAACCTCCATCGTGTTTTAAGCGCAGGTTCTACCTTAATCTGACTTTGCTTTCAAATATTGACCAGCCCTGACTGCCCGTTCCCCTGCAGCTGCAGCTCTGTGTTTTAGGCTTATACACAAAGCTTTGTTTGCAAAGATTTAACTACTGAAAACGGAGATGTCTTTGCTTGGCACAGGCTGTGTCTCTTAGCGAACGTGATCCACGTGCGTCTCAGACTCTGCTGTCTAGTTTGCTCTGGTTTTATCACCGTTCTCGCGTTTGTTTTCCAGCTTCTAGCTGATGCCCAGGCTCCCTTGTTATGATGCCGTCACGCACCAACCTGGCTGCTGGGATTCCCAGCAGCAAAGTCAAGTACTCCAAGCTCTCCAGCACCGACGATGGATACATTGACCTGCAGGTAAGAACCGGGGAGGAAGGGAGCACTGTGCGGCTGCTCTGACTGCAGGCTGCTCGGGGAGGCGCTAAGCTTTGCCTAAGCGCATGAGGCTGCGTCTTGGTCGTCTCCTCCAGCGCAGCCTCGGATAGGAAAGACCCAAAGCTGGCTACGGGGCCACTTGTTTAATGTCCACCTCCCATACAGTTCAAGAAGAGCCCGCCAAAAATCCCCTACAAGGCCATCGCGCTGGCTATAGTGCTCTTCATGATTGGGACCTTCCTCATCATCATAGGAGCCCTCCTCCTGGCAGGATACATCAGCAAAGGGGTAAGTGGTTCGACTGTGCTTCTGTTTGGGGTCTTGTATTGCTTCCCCCTCCCCGGAGGCTGCTCAGCCCTCGTGCTCGAGGTGGAAGCTGAGAGCTCTCTGCTCGACTCTGCATTTGCCTTGAAAGCATCGGGGAAGACAGTGGGTCCATATTTGCATTTGACGTTGGGCTCCACTATTAAATGCTTCTCCTTTCACCCCGCGTGGCAGGGAATTGCTTTACGGTTGGCAGCTGGCACTTATCGCGCTGGAAACATCGGCATTTCCGCCGTATCGGAAGCGGTCCACGCGCAGATAGGGAGGTCGCTTGTGGCCGAGCGTGCAGGAGCAGCCTGCGGCTGGCAGCTCGGCAGTGCGATTAGTGCTGGAAGGAGCCGCCCCTTGCACCCGAAGGAAAGGTTCGGTTGAGGTTTCCTGCCGCGGGGAGCAGAGGCCGGGCCAGGAAGAAGAGCTGGAGCTTTGCTGTGCTGCTGGAGCCTGCAGCAGCTGAGGGATTTCTGACTTGAGCTTAAGTTTATTAGCCAGGCCCCGAGATGCCCAGATAAGGTGGTTTGCTCGACTGAGCCCCATGAGGCAGGATGGACGAGGGAGGACCTGATACACATCTCTTGCTGTTGCACTTAGTTTCTCCTGTCTCGTCCCTCTGCTCCAGGGAACGGACCGCGCCATCCCCGTGCTGATCATTGGGATCCTGGTGTTTCTGCCCGGCTTCTACCACCTGCGCATCGCCTACTACGCTTCCAAGGGCTACCGGGGCTATTCCTACGACGACATCCCGGATTTCGACGACTGACCCACCTCCTGGATCACGTTGTAATTAGGCTGATGATAGCTGTTAGTCACCCTGGACATGCGAGGCAGTGCGCAAGGCTGTAAATGAAGTAGATCAGTCACAAGATGCGACTTGGTTCTGTAAATAGTGTGTTAAGGTGTTGCTGGCTTCTCATTTGGGGGAGTTTTAAACATGGGATTGACCAAAGGGATTGCGACATTACGGGGAGAGAACACGTGGGGAGAACATGTGATTTCCTATTTTTCCTCTTTTGGTGATGTCATGCTGGTTGCTTGTAAAAAGTTCTTCTTGGGCAAGGTAATTCTAGCCATTTCCAAAAATAGATGAGCCAGACAGTTTCAGCAATGAAGATATTTGTTTTTCTAGAGTTTATTTTCGAAGAGATTATGGCTATCCTTGGGTTTACTGTTGCAAACAAATAGCATATCCAATTTTTTTGCTCTCTGTCCATCAGAAACATTTCCAGCATACTTCTTGTCTTGGGCTTGCATCTGGAGTCATGGAAGTCGAATGCACACAGGAGGGAAAACTGCACTTGCATGAAATACTTCACAGTGCATTTGCTACACAACTCCTCTTGTTAGAACGACAAATTTTATTTACTCAGCAAACACATTCCTCAGAAGCGAGCAGTTTCCCATGCCGCTCTTGGTTTTGGCAAAACCCAGTTGTCATCCTTTAAAAGGACTGTTGTTGGATTTTTGCTTATTGTTTTGAATTTAATGGAGAGGGGGGAAGAACTGGAATCTAGATCAGGATTCAAGCGTCTGAATATCAAGATCTTGTTTTCGACTGGTGAGGATATTGGAGGCACTTGAATTGCAGCTGTCTGTCTGTATATCTGGGATCACTTTGTCCTCCTGTGGACAATATGCTGTGCACAACTCCCCAGACCAGTAAAAAGAAAACCTGTGTATAATTTGCACCGAACAAATCCAGTTTGTATGGTTTTGCTAGCTTCAATAATATGTTATTGTGGGCAAACGGATTGATAGCTCTGTACCTGATGCGAAAGCTGGGCGTCTCCCAAAGCGGGAGTGAACTCTGTCCCAGAGAACAAGTGCACAGCAAGAAACAGTAGTGCAAGACTCAAGTATATGTATTTAATATGAATAAACTTCACTATATTCTGTGTATAACTCATTCCTACTTCTGAAAGTGAGAAAGATGTGTGCAAAAAGTTGTTCTGGGCAGGGAGAGCAGGACTTTGGCTGACTCTGTGGCTTGCAAGCCAGCACTGATAGTCCTGGGGCTGGGGCGGATTGACCTGGGAGGTGGCTCTGCCTGCCCAAGCCCTAAACCGTGGGGAGGGCGATGCCCTAAACCGTGGGGAGGGCGATGCCCTAAACCATGGGGAGGGCGATGCCATGGCGATTTATCAACCAGCAGCAGAGGTGCCGCGATGAGCAGGCTGCAAACTTCTGCAAGAAGAGCAAACATCCCCTGCATCTATTCCCTACTGGGCTAAACTGGCTCGCATGTGCCCAGGTCGTGCCTGGAGGAGCAGCCCGACGGAGCCCAGGGTCTCCCCTTGCGTCCCGGGGGGGCCGCGGACGCACGCTCCCGCCCGCACTGCTGCGTCACGCGGGCCCCGGTGTCCCTGCCGCTGCGGCTGCCGCGCGGATGTCAGCGCCGCTTCCCAGATGCTGTCGCACGCTGCCTGGCAGCGGCTGAAATGCAGCAATTAAAGCCGGGTCTGGCCGGGAGAGCTGACGCAAAACCATGAATCAGCCTCTATGAGGGGTTAAAATTGTGGGTTTGTTCCCTTTTGGGAAAGGGGGGAGGAGGCAGGAGGGAAGCTGAGCTGGAAGAAGCAGAGGGGGAGGGAAAGGATGCTTGCAGGTAGAAGTGGGAAGGGTGGGATGCAGAAAGCAGGGAAGCCTGGGGGGTAGGTAAGTGCAGAGGACAGAAGTGTGCTGCTGCTTCTGGAGGGACAGCGATTGATTGATTTATTTTTTTATTCACTAGGATCAAAGTCCGTGGACAGCACAGTGTAAATAACCATCGCTGCCCTGATGCTCCCAGCGCTGTCTGTATGAGCGATGGGCACAGCGCTGCTAGGCACGGTGACATCTTCCTTTGCACATATCTAATTTGGAAATAAAAGACAGTTCTAGGAGGAAAAGATACAATAAGATATAAAAGATATATATAAAAGATATATACATATATAAAAAGATATATAAAAAGATATATATAAAAAAGATATATACCCATCGCAACCCCCTCCCCGCCGTTAACGTCTGTGCTCCTCAGCTCCTCTTCTATAAAACAGGGGTGTCACGGATTTGGGAAGAACCGACTGACTCATTGCAGCGATGGGGATAATAGGAAAACCCCGACGAAGAAGTTGCTGGTTCTAGAGCCGGGCTTGAATGACAAATAAGGCACAGGCCTAACGCTGATGAATGAGGATAATACTGAATAGCTATTGCCTTTATTGAGCATCATCCATTCTGGGCACTCGGCGCGGCAGCTGCCTCGGCGAAAAAAATAGTCTGCATTTATATAGCTCGATGGGGTATTATTATGCGCAGAAGCTCTGGAGCAAGAACAAGCACCCATATTTCAGGCTTTTCTCTAGCCCGTGAGTGCCTGAATTCACATCCCCAGCGATGCCCTGCTATTGCTGTTCTCTGTGTGTGGTGCATTTACATGATTATGTCCTTATTTTAATACCATAATGTTGTCAGAGAGACATTTGGAAACGTGATTCCGGGGCCCCTGAAGACTGAGTTAGCAACGATCCCAGAGAAATCCCCCCAAATGCTTTATTTATAAAAGCAAAGACTCATTTTAAGTCAATCCCATGATTTTTTTTAAGTGGCTAAAGCTAATCAAATTTCCTGAGCATCATCACACCGGAGCAGCATCCAAGCAAGATCTTCGAAACCTCTGGGTGAAGAACCTGGGGGAGGAAACAAGGTAGCAGGGGAGACAGGGGAGGCCCTGGGTACCACAGAGCTTAACAGCACGATGTGAAAATCGATGCTGCACCCAAAAGGGCTTTCCCTGCCCCTCCTTTGCCACGGCACCCCCGTGACGGGGAAGCCTCTGCCCTGGCCCTTCTGGCAGCTATTCCGTGCAAGCCAGCCTTCGGCAGCCGAGCGTGCTGCTGGCTCTCGGATGCGCGTCCTCCGCGGGGAACCAGCTGCTGGCACGGCAGCCCCATCCTGGGAACGGGGCCTAAAGACGCCCGGCAGCGCCTTTCCTTGGACTATATATGTCCCTTGGCATCGTTATCGTTGCTTTTTTCTGAGGTTTTCCTGCGTGCCCTCACTGAAGGAGGCCGGGCCGCCCCGTAGGTTTGTTGCTGATTTTCATCCCGAAAGAAAAATATTTTTGTATAAACCGTGTGAAACATCTGCAGAGAGGAGGGAGAGTGCGCTGACTCACTCGGAGCACGCTGCCTGCGTCCCGTGGGCTATAAACGCAGCCATGAAGCAAAGGCTTGGTTTGAACGAGCAGCACAATCTGCAGGAGCATCTCCRGGGCGTTGCTGGTACCCGTCCTGGAGCACGCTGGGACGAGCCCTGCGGCAGGCTCTGCTTTCTCTCTCCTGACTCCAATTAGCCAAATCCAGCAACGTTTGCCACCGAGGGGGCCGGTGCCATGCTGCTGCTCTTATAGTGACATGGATTTGGCCTGGCGTAAAAGAAGACACAGAAACCCTGCGGGGCAGGAAGAGATGACTTGGCACAACAGCTCTGTCCCTTCTAATCAGATTTCTGCTCCGCTCCGCTTACGCCGGGGTCTAAACGCRTTTCTCCGCCCTCCTCCCCTTCGCGACTCCTTAAGAGTCCCGAGCACCAGCCCGTTCGCGTGACTCCCCGCATCTCCTGCCTCTCCCTGCTCCGCTCCCTGAGCCTTCTCCTCGCCTTCCCTGCGGGTGTTCATCCCGCTCTTCTCCCGTAGGATCTCCACCTGCGAGTCACCTCTGGCTCCTGGCATCTCCTGCAGCTCCATCTCCTTTCTGCCGTCGTCTTCTCCACGTCCTCTGGAGCTGCCGCTCATCGGTGCAGCGGTGAGTGCACTGCCTGGCCCTCGGGTCTTCCCGGCCTCGATCAGCTTGCAGAGGAGCCCTTCTTTGGGCTGTCTCCTCTGGCAGCCCTGCCCTCGTTTTCCTCCTCTCTAGCTGGTGAAGACTCCAGGCAAAGACCCGTCTTCGTCTTTTTTCCTAGCCTTCAGCCCCAGTTATGCCCTCGTGCTGCGGGGAAATCGCTGCTTTGCGTTGGAGCCTGGAAAACCGTGGTATGCTGTGTTCTGCACCGACCGTGCGAAATGTAGATGTGCTCGTTCACAGGGTTTCTTTTTTTCCCCTTCCTTAATACGGAAGCAGCTTGAGATTTTTAGGAATGCTGGATTTAACTAAAAATAGTCCAGACAGTTCAGTGGGCCGCAGCAGATTCCTCCCTCCCAAGAGAATTTGCTTTGTTCTGAGATGGAGCCAAGGGTCAAGGTAAAAAGAAAAAAATCTTGTGGTGGAAAAAAAGCTGAATTGTGGATTAGAAAAGACTGCTTCCAAATAATTGCATTGACCTTTTTCTGCTGYGGCCTGGCTGTTGCGCTTCTCCAGGCTCAGACTGTGTGTGCTGTTTGGGCATATGTCACCTTGAGGCCTTCTCCCCATGCTTTCACCCATGTCTTGGGAGGTGTTAAGAAATTTCTTTCAAGGCGATTATTAGGAGGTCTTTTTTGCGGCCAGAGCTTACTCATGGCAAGAATCAGGAAGCGACCGTTTCCTTCCCCCCTCGGCTGGGTATTGTACTTGTGGTGGATACTGGGCCGTGATGCTTCCCTCCATCTCCGGAGCAGCGTAAAGGCTGCTCTTGGCGCTCGTCTCCCTGACTGCACCACGGACCTGCAAGATTCATGTATGATTTTTGCAGTYCTGCTGCAGTTACGGTAAGGAACAAAACTGCAATGAATCTTCCCTGARAGGGCTCTTTCTGCTCCTGCAAAATAGCAGTTTTGGCACAGAAAGCATAAATTCTGTGGGGGAATCGCCATTTTAGCCTGAGCTGGCAAAATGAAGAAAAAAAATCCACCAGTCACCACTAATTAGTTTTATTTTGAAATATTTACTTGGACTGAAGTAGTAGCTGCTCTTAAGTCTTTAAAGGATTAGCTGCCTGCTAGTCTGTAGTGCCTGCAACCATTTATTTAAGCAGTTGCTGCAAATCATGCTGTTAACCTGTCATGCAAGGTTTTAACCTTTCTTTTCTTGTCAGTGAGAAATGCGTAATGTGCACAGGCTTGCTGACGTGACAGTGGGAAGTTAATACATCCGCAGCCGGGCCCTCTGGGTTCTTTTCCTCGCTTAAAATGCTTCKGGAAGGAGCTGAAAGATAAGAGATGAAAACAATAATTCTGTACTTTACATGGGCTATCAGGAAGCCTGGCTAACGAGGGCTGTAAAAAGTTTAGGGAATATGAGATCCTTGAAAAAACCTCCTACGGTGAAGACTTCCACCTCCAAGGTTGTCCGTGGTGCGTTGCCTAATGCCGTTTTCTCCGGATAGGATATCGCGTTTCCATTGCGCCGTGTCCCCACATCGTCACATCACGTTGCGTCGTGGTTAATGCAAGTGGTCGAGACAATATAACAAAACCCACCTGCCAGGCGATCACACCTGCAAGAGCATCGGCCTCTGAGTTAAAGGCCATATTCAGCAAAGGAAAACTCATGTGGATTTAGGGAAGTTTCCTGCAGGACCTTGACGTGAAATGCTGGACCAAGTTCTTAGCTGGCATGAACTTGCTTCAGTTGGAGAGRCCAAGCTGATAGAAAACAGGCTTTCTTTGTGTAAGAGGTTTGGACGAGAGATTTCTGCTTTGCTCAGCTCCCTCTTTATATTGTAGTCCCACTCGAGCACGGATTATTTCATACTCTTATGCATGTAGTATATCTAGTGCAAAAGGGGAAGATTTCAGATCCTTAAAGCTACAAATACTAATCAGCCTCACTGTATAATTTTCTAGTAATTATTTTCATTGATATGTCATTAGAAAAAGCCTAGCAGCTCCTGCAATATTCATGTTTCCTGTCTCTCCCAATACTGACAGTAAATGTAGCAGCATGACTTTTTCACCGCTATTTTGGGTTCTTCTTTTCTGGGCCAAGTGTCTTATTTTCYGTGTATCTGATGCTGCAGGTCGAGTGAATTCTCTCTGCCAGAGCTTTCAAGGACTTTTATTTAATGATACTGCACCAGGCTGCTGGGCAGTGGTTATGAGCAGCGGAGAGGTGGGACTTTTGCACGTAGAGCAGGCAGGCAAGGAGTTAATGAGATGAAGGGCAATTTGCGGAGACAACTCGGAGTTCATCCTTCCKGGCTCTGCTATGGATTTCCTTTATGTCCTTTCATCTGTCAGTCTGGGCTCTTGGCAAAAAGGGCTGCTAGTCCTTCCTTTTTCTGGTTTTATTTAGACACCGCGAGCCCTCCAAGGCAGGGATCGTGCCTTAACCTGTGTGCAGCGGCACAGCGGGAAAGCTCTGTCGGGAGGGAGCTATAAATAGCGAGCCTGTCCACCCCTGTGGCATCCGCGCTTGCTATAATTGCCTGGTTTGCACTCCGGTGACAAGTGTTAGCTCAGCTGTTGGGGAAAGAAGGAACTGAAAAGTATTGCCACAGACTGCTTCCAGCCCTTGACTTGCCCATTTAGTTTTGCTTTGGGCCCAGTTCTCCCTTCTGCCTCCAGAAGTTCTTCTTTTTCTGGCCAAGCACATGAAGATTCCCAGCAAAGCATCTATTCAGGCAGTGCAATTTCAGAAAAAGCTTTTAGCGGGCTGGCCGTGGTGCTGCCTGTTCCCGGCTTTAACCCCTGCCTCCGCGCAGCGCTCATTTRTTTTGGGTGCTGCCTCTCCCTGGGCAGGGGGTCGATTCTGCAGCAATCATTCTCCTCTCGTTCCTGACATCGCTGTTTCTGTTATCAGACGTTCACACGATGAATTAAATGAGTCATGGGGAGACGGTGGATAAAAGCAATGACAAATCCAAGACCATCCTTCCTGTCTGAGCAGACTGTGGATGTTCTTTCAAAATTGCTTGCAGGCGGGTTGCAGTAGTGAAAGGTTGGACTGGGCTCCTCTCTCTGCTTTCGCTTCTCAGCYGAGATTTGAGTAAGCCATCGCAGGTGTGCTGCCGTCTGTCCTTTGCAAAGTGAAGGACCTTCTTCTGGACTCCCAGAGGAGGTGGGTTAAGAAAACCAGTTTCATTAGGTGCTACAAAAGCCCTCTAATGGGGTGGCACGTGGTTCTTACAGCACTCCATGTCCTCACCCTTCTGCAAGTAGGAAATAAGTCACTTTTGGCCAGGTCCTGCCTACGCACGTGTCATCAGAAGCTGCCGTTTATCACCGCAGCTTTGGACAACGGCCACACGTGGAGTTGATGCAAGGTGGCGAAACCCAACTTGTCTCCTGTCTGGAGACCTCTTTTCCAAGTGACAGCCTTCATCGGACGGGGAGCTGCAAGCAAAACGCCGGCGTGGACGTGCGCCAGCAAAGCCATCGTGTCGGGAGCTGCCAGCCCCAGGTTCCTGCACTGCCTTTTCTGCCGCAACATCTCCGAGAGGAGAGGTGGCTCCAGCAGTGCAGCAGTACTGGCAGCCAGAAACCGGCAGGAAAAGAGAACAAGGAGGATAAATCCACTTTTCCGCTCCCCCTCCTGCTCTCATCCCTCCCGATGTATAAGGCACTCTCCCTGCCAGCTGCAAGGATAATGCTCATAAAGCCAGGCCTGGGAGCGAACTCGGAGAGGTGAGTAAGCACAGCTCCTCCTTCCCCTGCCAAACGCAGGCCTCGCTCCTGACTCAGCGAGCAGAATCTCAGCTCTTCGGTACAGCCCCTGAGGTACCAGACATAACAGCATCAAGAAAATTAGCTATTCATCCAAAGCATGAGCTGTCCGGCTGAATTAGCGTTACTGTAAGTGTCCTTGAATGCTGTTAGTGCCCATATTCATTGACGATGTCCGCATGAGGMTCATGTGGCCGATGTGCCCCGAGCAGCCTTGTAGCGAGAAGCGCAGGAAGCTGTTTGGGGTTGTTTGTACCCTGCTGGCTTCTGAAATGTGGTCTCTGTTTGCAAAATATTTTGCATATAGAAAAATGAAGGAAGGCCTTCTCTCTCCAAAAGCTACTGGATTAAAACCATCTTGATGCTAACAGCAGGGATCTAGCAGTTCTGCACAGTTGCAGAATTCTGCATAGTTGCAGAATCGCTCTCCCATTCTGCTATTGATTTCTTATTTGAATTTGGGCAACTGTAACTGTGCAACCTCTGCTATTTATCTTTCTGTATAGCAAGCACAGCAATACATCTCCCTCTGGGATTGCTGTCTGAGGCCTCAGTAATTTGAGCACTTGGACCAGAGTAGTCCAAGTTTGAGATCCTTGGACCAAAAGTCCTATTTGCTATTAAGAGCACTTTGTGCTAATTAAACCTCATAAAACTCTTCCTGAGTCTTACTATCTCCATTCTGCAGATGATAAAACTGAGGATTTTGCTCTGATGATGGACGAGGAAGAACGTCACTCAGCGTTAAAAATAGGTCTTACAGAGAAATAACTTTTTGGCGAGCTGTAATTTCATATTACATTACGGAGGGGAGGGACAGCAATCGAGTCATGATTCTCCCTACRATAAACCATAAATATATATATGTAGGTCAGGAGCCCGGGAGGGTGTTTTCCACTAGGTGGTGATAGACAGCATTTTTTAAGAGGGGTTGTCCGCGCTCCCTTTCTCCATGTTACGGCATAGAAACCCTGTGTCTGTCCAGTTCAGTACCCTTCCACCTGTATTTGCTGCTCCGTATTTTAGAGGAAGATGCAAAAACATGACTGCTGGTGAGTTATAAACAACCTTTCCTCAAGGAGCTGGCTTTGTCCTCCCAGGCAGCCCCTGAGACACCAGAGGGTTAGTTTTGATTTTATATAATCTGGTAATAGAGATTCTTGTTATCCATACGCATGTCCTGTGCTGAGTTGTTCTAAGCTCTTGGACTCCATCTCTGGTATTCACGTAGGCTGTTGCTAATCCGATGTGAGGAAAATTAYTGTTTTGTCTGTTTCTTTGTTTTCCTGATTTTTGACAACATAAATCAGGGTAGGGAATTGCACATGAGCTACTGAACCCAGATTCCAGAACGATCCTCTCCGGATATAATTGGATGTGAAGGTTTTGACTGGGTCTTTTGGAGATCCTGTGCTCAGCCCAGTGATTCACCCTGGGATTTTGTCCCAGGCAGTATCTAGAACGGAGGTGAAGAGCCTCCTGACTCTCTTTAATGTCCTGAATGATAATTTTAGTAACACAAGTAACACAAATGGTTACCAAATAGAAGGTTCTCTGTAATTTTCTTTTAATCTGTAATGTGACAAAAATGATTTGACCAGAATGAGGCGGCACTTTGGCTTAACCTGGAAATCTTGAATAAACAGCGGCGATGCCAGCCAAAAAGACTTCAGCCTTTAAATTTATGCCAGTACCGTACGTGTTGCATCTCAAGAAAACCCTGACCTTCCGCAGCCCTGTCCTTACCACTTTTGTTTTACAAAGCCGTGAAAAAACAAAATAACATTTTGGGGAACATGTTCTTTAAAGGTTGCCTCCGACTAYCACAATATTGCAGTCGCTGGCTGCGGGGAAGGACGCTCAACCCAGAGTAAGGGCGCGATGGTCCCAGGCTAATAYATCCCTACGGAGCTTTAGACTTTCACGTGGGAGCAACCTCGCCGCAAAGTCAAGTCCCCACTTGTGCGCTGCTGTTAGGACACGTTCCAGTGATCCACAAAATAGTATTTGCTCACGCATCCTCTAATCACTACTACTGTGATTACATTAATAGAATATTTATCCTGCATTATGAAAGCAAGCATAATGAGTGATTAATACAAAGAGCAGGGGGAGGAATTGGGAATGCAGGACTATTCTTCAGCGTTTTAGGAGTAGTTGCAGGAGTTTAGGACTAGTTGGGAGCAATTATAGGAGGAAGGTGGGCTGTATGTCTTAGACACCGGTTGAATTAGGAATCCAGGCATAAACCTGCTGTTGCGACTGTCTAGACGCAGCAACACCTCACCTGTTCAGGTAAATCCTGCGTGAGCTCTAAGGATCTCCCATCTCCTTTGTTCCCTAATCTCCTGGATTGGATGCATTTTATAAAGGAAAATTGTGATGGGAAGCTCTCGCCTTTAGGATCTCCCAGGCCTGTACGGCACAACTGATCACTGCTAACCTCTCTTGGTAGCCTCTGTGCCGGCTGTGGTGGGGAAGGACACGGACGGACGGACGGACGGACGGACACATGTACCTCCCTGTGTCTGTATGACTCTTCCAACTCACTTACGGGCCTGTGAATCATTCGAGGCAGAAAGTGGCTGAGCGCGTTTATAAATAACTCATGGGTCTTTCCTATGTTTTAATAACAAAAATGATGTATGCCGATAATYGCAGCAAAGTAACGCGCGCTGCTGCAGCGGGAGCAGGGCGACGGCATGAACTGGGCCCAGCTCCCTGGAGAAGTGAGACGAGGCTGCTCAGCCCCTTTGGGGTTTTTTTTCTTTCTGAAACGTTACAGTGCAGAAAGCCACGGGGAATTTATCTATTTAAGAGGGACAAAGGCCTGAAATAAGCCTGGTTGTGTCTGCGCCCGCGGTTCTTCCGACTCAGGACTTCGTCCGATGCTTGAGGAGGCCGCGTCCGCTCGTGGCGTCGAAGCGGGCTACGCCTGGCGGCACGCGGCGTCCCGCGCTGCCGGCGAGCGCTGCCTCCCCCAAACCATCGAAGTTTGATTTATTTATTAGTTTATTTGAAGGAGGTTTTAGGCCGAAGGGCCGCGGCGCCCCGCCAGGCCCCGTGGTGCGGGGCCGCCATGGCGGCCGGGCGCTGACGCGCGGGGCGGGCCGGCGGCGGGCGCCATCTTGTCGGGGGCGGAGCGGGGCGCGGCCCGCCCCCGTGCTCTGCCTGCCGGGGGGGCCCCGGCCCCGCCGCACTCGCCGCTGCCGACGGAGCGGAGCGGAGCGGAGCGGGAGCCGCGGCCGCCGCAGCCCTCAGCGCCATTGCCGCCCGCTATGGCAGGTGAGCCCGCCCTCCCTCCTCCTTCTCCTGCTCCCGGGGGGAGAAGCCCCCGCCGCGCCGCCCGC
>PTFA01000440.1:55918-89880 GCA_003342895.1 Casuarius casuarius
CCCTTCCCTCCGCGCTGGTTATTTTAGCGTCGATTATTATTTTTTAAACTCCGCGTCCCCCGGGCGAGCGTTGTCCGTGGGCATCGCCGGCTGCCCGGGCGGGGAGGGGGCACCTACCTGGCGGCGCGGCCTGCCCTGCCGCGGCCCCCCCGCTCACCTCGGCGAGGCTGCCCGCCGCGCATTACCGATTTCCCTCTTTTTTTCCTCTTTTTTTCTGAGGGGGTGGATGTTATTTTCTCCGTTCCGCGTAGATCATCCTTTTTTTTCCCCCAAATTATTATTTATTATTTGAAACAAAATGGGTGGCAGAGTCGCCGAGCTGGTAGCTGGGATGAAGAACGCAGGTTAATTCTCCCCTGGTCCTGAAGGGGTGGACGCCGCTCGCCTGATCCCCTTCGCGTGATGCGCTTAGAGGTGCCTTTCCTCTCAATTATTTTATTTTTTAGCGATTCCTTCGGTAGCGCCAGGTCGAGGCACCGGGTATCTCCGTCCCAGGGTTGGGGCTTGCGGCCCCTGTTCGGCATCGCGCGCAGTTTTCTTTTGTTTTAAGGTAGATTTTTGTCAGAAGTAAGTGGTGAGGGTAACAGAAAAATCCCGAACAAAGCTTGTTCCTAGCGTTTGGTTAGATTTCATCACTTAACATTAATGACCAAATACCTATACAGTGCATTTCTGTTGTTACTGGTTTTTTATTATTATTATTATTCTTAATAGAAGCTAAAAAAGGTGAAAATACAGGGAGAGACTCATTACAGAATTTAATTCCTGCCCTCTCATTTTGAAGCCATCGTTGTCATATTGAGGACTGAGACGCCGAACACTTACCGCCGTTTCGGGTCTGCCCTCCCCGTGTAGGATCTCCCCCAGCCTCCGTAGGTGAGTGGTGGCCGGGCTGACACCCTGCCTGGGAGCTGCAGGCAGAGCCCGTGGAAGATTCTGGCAGGGAAGGGAAAAACCCCCAGATGGTTTTTAAGCTAAGGTGAAGACCTTGCATATTAATTTTTTTTTTCCATCTTATTTTTTGCCACGTACAGCTGACTGGTGCAGCGTGAGCTTGGTGCCAGGTTAGTGCTAGACTCCCTGTTTCTGTTGAACTTGAGCAGGTAAAACGTGAAAATTGCCAAATGCTCTGTTTTCACGGGGTGCTCAGCACGTCTGCGTATCCTCCCAGCTGTGATTGCTACACTAGAGCAAGCTTTAAYTTAGCTAGTTTAAGCTTAGAAGAATGGGTGGTTTGGTTAGCGGTCTTCCTGGCACCTGGAGTTTGATGCAGGCTGTAAAACATAACTGAAAAGCAGAATAAATACTGGAGCAGTTAGCTGCTGGCGTGCTGCGCACTGTCAGAGCTTGACGTCTGCTGTGCACCTTGATCTGCCTGGTGATTTCACTATAGATAAGGGATTATCGCAACAAGTAGCTCAGATTAGTAAACTGGAAAATAATCCTCGAGATATGTAGAAAGATTAGTAGTTGATGAGCTCTTATAACTCCGCTCCTAGCTTCAAGTCACAATCCGGATAGCTCGAATTTAGAGCAACGTTCATGTGGAGTTGTACCGAAGCAAACTCAACCTTGGGTTAACAATGAGGTTAAACGAGCCCTGGGATTTTTAATCATGGGTTAGCTGGCTGGATTAACCACTCCTTCAGCTTTAGTGAAGATGCATATAGGAGTTGAAGACGTCGATAAGGGAAGGAGCCAGGCGCCGCTCTTCTCTGAGGTGGGTTGGGTTCCTGCTGTTCCTTAACAGGCCACATTCGTATGGTTTAAAATCCATCCCGATCTGTGACTTGTCTCTCAGCCTTGCTCTTAGCTAGGCTTAATGGCTGTGAGTTGCTTCCTCAAGGCGCCTGGCTCTCTTGTGGAGTAGATGTAAGGAGCAGGATGGAAGTCGGGTCCTGTGAGCGTGGCCTCATGCTTATTCTCACTCTTCGATAAGGAAACACATCTGAGGGAAAAACAGCTTTTCAAATAGTAGGATGATTTGGGCTGCAGGTTGATGAATGTTTCTTCTGGTGACGGCACCAATTTAAGCAGCCCCCATCCATCACGGGCTGCATGTTTGGAGCCTTTCGGTGACCCCTCCGTGCCACTGGTACGGTTGTGTGTATTGCTGCTCAGTGAATAAGGTCAAGAAGCTGTTTTGATTAGCCATTTTTTTTCTTGCTGTGTTTTTATTTTGGAGTRGTATTTGTTTGGGCAATTGTTACCTGCGCCTTTCCCTTCCTGAGCCACAGGTAGGCTTGTCTGTGTGTCCTTAAAGCCATATTGGATGATGTCTGTGTTTTTTGTTTTTCTTTTTTTAGGACTACTAGTATTAAATTTAAATGCCTTCTGTACTAGAAGCTAACAGGGACTTGAATTCCAGTAGAAGAATAAAGGTCATGTCTTTGTTAGTTTTGGTTGGAAACAGTTTTCTTCAGGGTGAGCTTAAGCTAAGAGCAGTGTTTTGTTTGGGGATCCTTTTTTTTTTTTCTTTTTCCAATAGAAAGTGATACGACTGCGGGTTTTCCCCATGTTTCTTTGAAAGACTCTATAGCAGAAAGTGCATTTATTTCAAAGGTTTTTTAATTGGTATTTTGGGGGTTTTGAGTTGGGTTCTCTTTCTTTGAGTCTGTTCATATACTGGGCTTTTTTCCTTCCGAGCATAACCAAAACTGTAARCTTCCTCAGGAGAATGGACTCTCCTATTTTGATGCGACATGGCTTTGTTAGGTGCTGTTTAGGTTGGCTGGAGACTGTTCAGATCTGAATGGGTGAAACTTCACCCGTTTTTAGTATGGATTCCTCAAGAAGTGCTGSTTAAGCTGCTGCAATGACCCACTCTGAACTCCAGCAGTTAACCTCTTCTAATCCTTGTGTATACAAGGGGAAGTAAACCGGCACACCCTCCGGAGCTATTCCAGTTCATCTTGGATTACAAGGTGATGTCCCGTGCAGGACTGCTTTGGAAGAGGTTATTCTGCTGGAGCTGTCAGTGTCTGTGTGTGAACCAGGACACGGGAAAAATAGTAGAAAACTCAAGACCGAAAAGGTTCCTTGGAGTCCTTCCTGAATAGGTTTGTTTGACTTTCAAACACTTCTTTATGTGTTTATCTTCAAGGTAGCAAGAGAAAGTGCAGGTGGCTGCGCAGAAAGGCTTTTCTTGGATCAAAGGTGATAGTTCATGTGTTGGTGAACAGAGTTACTTTTATCAGGTACTGTATTTATGAAGCCTTAGTGGTCATGAGGCAGTCTGCCAGCTGATAGCATGTTTTATTTTACCTAAAAGCTTCAGGAAGAAAATATTGACAGTCAGGATGAGTAAAGGGATATGCATTATGATGTAGTGTAAGGCAGGAATAAAATAAATCATTTAAAAAGAGAGCTATTTGCCATGTTCCCTGGCTGCTCCCTGGGGTGAGGCGCATTAAGACATTGTGCTAACTTCGTGGTACTGCACATAATACTCCTATCAGTATTGGGGAGTATATTTTCATTACGGGCAAATATTTTTACTTGTTAAGTGGTCTTGTGACAACGTTTAGTGGAAGCCAGAACAGAAATCTGATGATACGTGGGCATTTTCAAGCTATGGGAAAGAAATGTCTAGGTGTTCCCTTGTGTGTTTATTTCTGCAAACACAGGGAGAAAACGTCTACCTTTGGACATCTGGGCACTGTATAATTACCCCCAATTAATTAATAACTATAAATTACCCTAATATTTCTTTTATTTGAAATTAATTTAATTGTGTGGGTTACTGGTTTTTTTTTTTTCCCTATGGTAATTTTGCCAAGAGAAATATATTCTTTGGGAAGGCAATTAAGGTTTTGAAACATCGCTGACACTTGATGGGGAAAAAAAGTGGGAGGGGGTGACTTTTAGTTTTGTTTCTTTAAAAAAGATAACTGCTTCAGGAGAGAATGAACTCTGTCCTGATCTGGTGAAAGGGAATTTCCAAAGTTTCTTATTTTATCACATTCAAGCAGCCGGGGATGAGTATTTCCCCTCCTCCTCCTCCTCTCCCCGGTCTGTGTTGTTAAGCATGCGAGAAAACTGGCGTGTGTCATGTCACGCGCACCTTACCGTGATGGCAAAGTCGAATTTCATCTTGTGCATTATGGAGGCCAGTGTATTTTCCCATTCTGTAWAAGTGATGTTTTGATCTTGTGCTTGTGACATCAAAATGCCGGAGGAAACGAGCTCTGTYTCCAAGTTGTATTTTTAGGAGAGCCTGGGAGCAGATGAGTCCGRCGGTGATGGTGTTTGAGGAGCCGTTAGCAGCAGCACGGTAGCTGTGTTTCTGCACTTTCAGGCTGCGAGGTAGAAAAACAACGACCGAACTTGTGTGTGTGCATATATATAGTAATCATCTTGGATGTAAAGCGATGCTTGTGTGTTATCCCCTTTGTGATTAAAGGGACTGAGGTCTTAATTCTCTTTTATGGTTGCTTTAGATTAAAATTGCTTGAAGCACGAAGTCAAATTGGTATAAATGGCGAAGGGAGAGGTCAACTCAACGTTTTTATGTTTTTGACTGTTTTTAAATCCAGTGACAGACAGAACTTACTTGGAATAGCCTGCGTGTCTCCAGAATTTGTGGTCTGACTTTATTTTCAAATCAAAKTATTGTAGAGTTTGTGTTGTTTGAGCAGTTGGCAGAAGCTTTTTGAGAACGCATCGTGGATAGCAGGGAAGCACGAGAGCGACTTCGGGGGGAGTTCTGTGTACTTACCTTCCTGGGTATTAACCTCGTGGCTAGATGCCTTTAGTTAAGTTTAGGCTCTAAATGTAGTAACACATTTTAATTGGCCTTGCTCTTATTTGTTGCCTGGCCATGAAATAGCAGCCTAGGGCGGCAAAGCCTATTTTCGTGGTGTGCTGGCTATTAGTACAACACTTGTAAGACTGTAAAAGTTAAGAGAGTACAGTGCAGATCTGAAACTTTAATAGAAGGGTTCCTTAAACACTTAGTGAACTAAGCGTGCTCTTAGCTGTGTTTATATGATGAGGTGTTTAATGTGCTGTTAGTGAGTTGGTCCCAGTCTTGCAGTGCTCTGAATGTCATCGTTGACCTAATACTAGCAGTGGAAGGGAACTGCTGGAAATCTTTGACCGTTGGAGTCTGCCATTAAGCACATTTTATTGATTACTATTTCTTTTCTAGCACAGAAGCAGTGATCTTAATTTTTTTCCCCTCTGGCCTTGTTACTGTTATCACTTATCTTTGTCTTGTATTTAAGCATATAGTTCAGTTTTTCCATTTTGTGGTGCTAGTAGGGGGAAAAAAAAGTATGTGTGTATAAGTTTTCATTAGTATGCAAGATCATATAGATGCTTTCAAGAAAACTGGGCACGTGAGTCCTTGTTATAACTTTTTATTTACAAGCTTGGAATGGAAATAAAAAGCTGCATTGAGAAGCTAGGAACTTCTTGTTTTGCGTGCTAAATAAAATCAGAATCTCCCAAAGTTAATGGTTTCTCATTGACTGTGTTGTSATGAGCTTTGAATTTTTATAGAGTGTTTGAATCCCAATGGCAGGAAGAATSCTATGATTCTTGTTTTGTTTATTAATTGTCCTCTGTGTATAGATTCCTGTGTTCAGAGCCTTACTGTACCCTGGCAAAGGAAACACACCCTCGCTTTTGCAGATGACCATAAAAATTGTGTTCGGTAAACTCTGAAGTACCAGCTACTTCCCAGGTTATAGCAGGCTTTTCTATTTTTAATAGAAAATGAATTGTTTCTGAGAGTTGTGTTAGGTGTTCCTGATTCAAGGAGCATCTCAAGGGTTATATTTTAACAGATCAGCGTTTTTCRTGAAAACTTAGAGTGCAGTTTCCTGATGAACCTCTCATTGTATAAAGGCCAAACCAAAGGAATAATGTGGATTTAGGCTGACAAAAATGAAATTGGAGCTGCAGATCCCTATTCTATGGGAACAAGCTGCAAGATATAACTGCAATTTTCTCATGCCGTTCAGCCTCTTTTCATATATAGGAACAATAAAAGTTACCAGCTGTTTGCCGATACTGGAAGCATGTATTCGTAGCGGTGTCATTTAATTTTGTGTGCAGAACATTGTGAGTCTCATCTATTGTAAATACTGTTTTACTGGGCTGCGTTCGGGTTTGCGCAGACTGTTAGGCACTCATCGGTTACCTGTAGTTTTTCCTCCATTTACAATGCTTTTAAAACAAGCAAAAAAGTACACAGATGGGGGGGAAGTGGTTTTTGTTTTGCCCAAATGTTCTGTTGTTATGGTAAAGCAGTGTRTCTGATTTATTTGTTCTTGAGGAAAGCTGAAAAGTGAATGAGAACTGCGTGGTAATTTCAAAAGGGAAAAGTAAAACTTGACTTGGTGTAAGTGATAACCTCTAGTGTCGGATGCCTAGCGACACAGAGGTCCGTAAACTCCGAGTCGGGCTCTTGCCCAGTGGAGTTTGCGCTGCCCATCTGCTTTGTTTGTAAGTATCAGAAAAAGAAAAGGAAGGAAACTCAGCTCTCCTTGCGAGGATGTGTCATCTTTCTCGTAAAAACATTGCTCGAAGAAGCCCCTTGTGCGGGAGGAGAAGAACTGCCGCGATGGCGAGCCCTGAGTACTTGTGCGCGTACAGTGCTAATGAGCCTTCATCTGCTTCGGAGGGGACCAAACAGCTTAAAGCATCTTCGTGGAAAGCACTAATAAGGCCCAGCTAAACCGAGCAAAGCTGTCAATTAAGCCTTCTATTAAGTTTCTTAGTGTAGATGAGCCTAAAACCAAAAAAGTATCTGACCTCTCATCCTAGGCTGCTCTGTTTTGAAAAAGATTTTATGGTCAGTGTTAGCCCCGTTTTCAATCGCGCTTAGGTGTACTGTTCCTTACTTTCTAAGCCTGCTGTATTAAGATCCAAGCGTAATTACTGTTTTTGTTCTGGAGGCTGTTGTGACAGATAATGTTTTGTTGAATGGCAGGTAATAGATTTATTATGAAGACAGCACRGCATGTGGGAATCTTCAAAGGAGAGTATATCTGTGTTGGTCTTTCCTCCTCTTAATTATTCAAGTGGCAAAATTTGTTTGAGGGCAGAATGTATAACTAAATGGTATTGCTCCAAATAGTAGCGGTGAAGAAATCTTGCATTTTAAGTGATGCCAATTAAGTAAGAATAATTGATTTTTCTTTAGTAGTGCTCTATTGACATCTGCATAATAGCCCTAATGTTAAGATGGAGAAACCGGTAAGGTACAGTATTGAAACCACAGTACGCTGGCTACAAAATGTGTTGCTTTACTGGCAAAAATCACAAGAAAAGTATTCCATTAAATGTTGCCAAAATATTTTTCATAAGAGGCTTGTCTTGCTGAAAAGAAAAAGCTTTCTTTCAATAAACTATAGCTACTATAAATATTATTATAAGTAATCTGAACTCTGTCAAAATATTATACATTTTTGTGATTTCCTGAGCAATCAGTACAGTATTAAATGGACTGTTCAATTCCTGTCGCTTCAGTTGGAGAAGAATTCACACAGAGCCTTTTTAAGCATTTTCATTGCTCATGGGGATATTTAATGCATTTATTTATATTTAATGTGTACCTAATTCAGTGCTTACGTTCAGGGAGAAAAAAAAGTCAAAGCTATTGAGCTAAATTTCATCTTGCATCTCTTCATGATAGCGTGTTACGTGACACAGGCTAGAGGTCTGCTACGTTTCAGCAGGTCCCTGTTACCTCCTGTCTCTTACTAATTGTCCCTGTTCAGGGACAGGACTGAATTTGCGGTATCATGTGAACTTCTCGGGTAGCAAGCAGGATTCCCAACTGCAGAGGTAGGAGGAGGGCAAATCCAGATTGCAGAGTGTGTGAACGCTTTCACCTAGATCTCTCTGAAACATGAGCATGGGAATTTAATGAGCAAGTCTGGTTAGACGCAAGCCTGTCTCTATAAACACTTCCAGCTCGTTGTGAAATTAATAAATTAGTAATTGGTTGGCTTAATGTGTGGGAATAAAGCGCAGGGTTGCGTACAGTTGTTTAGTGTGTGGGCAGAAAATAAGTAGCGCCGGTGCAACTTAAAAATCATTAGTGGCTGCAATTACTTGATTTTTCCCTGCGGAAGGATAAATGACTATGGCAAACYGTGCTACACTTCGTGACCGAGCCCACGGGACGGACGCTTGGTCAACAGTTATGGGTGGGAAACCCTCCGCGGCGGTGGCTTGATCGCTCGTGCCCTGCCTTCTGCCGTGGAGGAGCCCCGGTCGGTGCAGAAAGAGCTTCTCTTGCCGTCCCAGGGGCTGGCTGCACACGGGGATTTGGGTGCTGTAACGTTCAGCGTCGCGACTTATTTCTGGGTGAATATCGTAGTAGGACACTCGCAGCAGTCAGCGCTCTGAAGCCAGAAGATATTTGGCCTGAAGGACTAACGGTGCCGTGTAACGCGGTGAAAGCTGCCCGCGCAAAAGCACGTGAAGCATCATGCTGTCTCTCCCCCTCAGTGCTGGGAAGCCTGGAAACATTCTTCTCCTCTGCAAGCGGTATAAATTCGCTGATAATTCCCAGGAAAGATTTCTTGAAATAATCTTGAAGGAATGAAAGGTCACTGAGCAAGGAGGGCATAACTCTCCCAACTGGATAATTAAAAAGGAAATTAAAAAGTGTGCTAAGTTTGAGATTGGCTTGTGGCCGTGCTTTGAAGATTAAAAGGGCTTTTGCATTTGGGAGGAAGGCGGTCGGGATCCGCGGGAGGAGGAGCTGCGGTCGCCGTAGCGGTTGGGCAGTGCTGTGAAGCTGCATTTGCCATTTGCTTACCGAACCGTGAACGAGRCACCAGGACCATTGAGCAGCAATATTGCTATCTGCTCGCTTTCCCCCACTTTAAAACCCTTAGTTTTGTAGCCAGCGCGTTCTACCTGGCTGGTTCCTATTGAGTGCAGGTGGATTTTTTTAGGCATCTGAGCAAACGGCATATTGAGTTCAAAACTGTACAAACGGGGTGTGTTTTGCCTTCAGAAAATGCAAATAGCAGTAACTTACACTAAAGAATGGAACTTTCCAAGTTCTTTGCACAGCCTGTAACCAGATCAGTTTGCTGCTCTCTTTAAAGAGACCTAGCCCACGCTTCTGCAACCGTTTGCAAGCAAAAGAACAAGATACGTAAGCTAAAACAAAGTGTACTAACTCATCACAACAGCAAAATAGTATAAAGGTAACAAGGTTGCACTTCTGTCATTTTTTCCCCTATCAGACATAATGGGCAGATGTTTCAAGTCTAGACTTAGAATATAAATTTGCATATCCCCGCTGCGCGCTGTTATTTGTGGCGTCGGACGGGTCAGCGAGAGCGCGGCTGGGCTGATGGTGGGTTTTGTTATGTGTGGTTAGGACCCGCGGGCGCACCTAGAAACGTTTCCGTGCTGTGCTCTAGACGAGAGCCAAAGAGACTGAAGTTGGAGATGAGAGTGTAATAGCAGAGTTTGAGTTTTTAGCTTACTGGGTTTAGGCTTATTAGGTCAGCTGTAGTGTGTGTTGCTGCCTTGGCTGGGTTATTGCATACTTCGTTTTGGGTGGTGTACTGTCTTCTCCTAACCACGTCAAAGCTGACAGTGTTTCCCTGGGGCATCTGGGATCCCTTATAGGTGATGATACTCTATGGGCTGCAGTCTGGCACCTCACCTGGTGCAATACCTGACCAATAAACAGGTTTTATTTTTGTCRGTTCTTGGAGAAATGAGTTGAGGTCGCACCAGCATTAAGAAGCAATTGTGAATGTACCTGGAGGTCCAGGAAAGATGTAGGCGTCTGACTYGGTTTGTGGACGTGGTGAAAACAAGAGCGGGTCACAAAAAGCACATTCCTTCCTCCGCTTTTGGAGTGCTTTGATCTGTGCCTTTTGACCATATGGCTTTGGCTTCCCTTTACTTTTTCTTTTTTAAAACTTGAAAATGATGTACATATCTTGCCTGGAAATCCATAGGTGTTTTTAAGGGCACTTCTGYCTTGTGATTTCTTTTGTAGTAGACGAATCATAGGTCTGGCTAGACTAATTTCCCAGAACCTSGATTTTTCTTTTGAGTTCAAGTATTTACAAATACGCAATTGCAGGAGGAGTCCTAAGAGACACTCGGTAATGTGGCCTGTAAGTGAATTCAGAATTTAGAAGGAAAAAACCCATTGAGCACTAAGCACAACCTCTCTGTAACTGGAGAAGTGAAATTCCACTTRATATGGACTGGTTTGAGGTATCGTTTCTGGTAGACTAGAGCGATGTACCTTTTAATGAATTGAGTCCCGTACGAGGAACACACATAATACCTAGGACCATGTGTCATTCGGTGAATTAAATGCTAAGCTTTCAGAGCAATTTCAATAATTCTTTGTGTGTATTTGATAGCAGCATTAAAGAACAGAGCACTGAATGTTTTTGTATTAAAGGGTATCTTCTGTTAAGTGCCTTTCCAGCAAATTTATAACTCAATGGATTTATAAATGTCTCGGTAAGATCGGACTTAATGACTTTGTCTTTCTGCTGTTTAAAACAGTGGGTGGAAGTGGATCTGTTTATTCTAATATGCGATGCTCTTGTGTTTGCTGTGCTGTGTTAAATGTGTTCTAGATGATATTCATGGGAGTCTGCTATATAAATTGCATCTCTTTGCTGACATAAAAAAATTCCAAATTTGTTATGACTTTGTTAGGAAGAACACTTGAATTAGACTGCTCCGAAAATGCAGCAGAGAGGTTTGTTTTGCCGTCACAAATGAGGCATCCTGTACCGCACGCTGCTGATGAGAAGGGTGTTCTTGCAAAGGGGACGTGCCTTTTTCTGAAAATCCTGTGCTGAGAGGGGTGCCTTGCAGCAGCAAGGCATCTGCTCTGCCGGAACTGTGGGGATTTTGTTGGTGGCTTTGGTTTGTTTGTTTTTAGATAAATTCTGGAACAGAGAACCTCTTCTTACGGATTATTAGTGATTGCATCAGATTTACTCTTTCTTTTGTCTTGTTTGTTTTCCTTGTTATCATCCGACAATGTATGAAGGTTCAGAGGAGTGATTTAGTTGCTGGGCCTTCACGATTACTGGGTTATATTGCTATCAGTCTTGATCACGATAAATTAACCAGTGTCTCATCCTTATATATACAGGAGGCAGTTTTCAATACAGTAGGAGTAGATGACTTTGTCGTTGTGACTCTGGATGCAGCAAAATCCTGAAGAATAGCCTCAGAAGAAGGATTCTAACTCAGAGTGTTGCCTGTAAGCTGTCCATTAGTTTAYCAATGTGTGTCCAACAGCAAACATTTATAATTTGACTAGAGCTCTCTGAAGTATTTGTTTCATCCTTCAACTGAAAGCCCTATGCCTGAGAAGAAGGTACAAAATTGGATTTTCTTGGAACAGTCAGAAGTGAACTCCTCCTAGGAGTAACATTCTCGAGCAAGAGAAGAGCCCCCATCAGTTTAAATTTCAAATATTAAGCAGGTAATAAAAATGATGGCTCGCTGGGTAAGATCATCACGACAGTCTGCTTCCTGTGCTAAAGCAGCGCAAGATAAATTGTCTACTATGATTTCCCTTCCATCAATAAAATGCAGTAATAGTTACAGCTTCCCAGTGGATTTGAAGTACGGTAAGTAAGATGAACCTCTGACACCCCTGCTCGCCTGCCCGTTGCGAGCGTAGCAGGTCAGCGGAGGATTAACGGGGCTGACGGGCACGTTGATCTCGTGGATTCTCCCGGTTGCAGGCGGTGTGGTCCAGGGGATTAAGAGCGCTGTACTAAGGCATAAAATTCCCCATTTCTGTTCCCACCTCACCAGCTTGTTCCCTCCTGTCTTTTACAACATCACAGAGCTTGAAGATGTGTTGTAAGATATTCCGCCGTCTTGAAAAACTGGTTGCAAGAGTTGCACCYCAAATTAACATTCATCTTAAGTATGGCAGTGATTAATTACCTATTTACTGCAAGTAATTTGAATCAAACAACCCRTGATTAGATCTGTCCGAGATCTGTGGATTATGGAAGCTGTGTTTTAAGCGAAGGCATCCAGATTAGTAGGAGGCTTATTTGAACTGAATTATTTAGTATAAATAGTAAGCAACTAAAAATAAATCTTTTAAATGATGAAATTTTCTACCAGTTGGTCATGAACTGGGACGGAGTGGTGTTAATTGTATAGTAAATATACACGTCTTGTTTAATCAGATGCCGAAGCAGTGTTATTTGCAGAGAGCTCGATTATACTGAGGACGTTGGTATTCAAGGCAAGGTGCACTTGAGTCTGTGTTTTATGTAACTATAAAAAAAATTCTAGACATCAGAACCGAAAAGCAGGTGCTTTATTTTTTTAAACAAGTAATACATTGCCTTTTTTCTTGCTGCTGGTCACTCAGTACTGTAGCTCCCTCTGAGCAGATCAAATGCCTTGAATCTAAAATGATTTCCATCGTATCCCTTCGTAAGCATTGCACGTGAGCAGTCTTCTCCGCAGTCTGTGGTACAGCAGTTTATTTTTTGTGGCATTAAAACTGCGGATATGATGGTGCTTGCATTAAGGGCTGTAAACTTTCCTCTTACTGAAGTTAGCAGCTGTTTTGCTTTTGCGGGCTGACTTCAGCGAAGCCCCTTGGAATTCAGGAGTTAAGGGCAGAGGAAATAATCTCGTAAATAGGAGCGGAGCGGGCGGAGCAGGCAACTTCTCAACACCTCACTCTTCGGAGTGAAGTTTAAATGTTGGCACGCAATGTGTTTACGCAAACATTGCGTAAAACTATCAGGGGCGATAATTGGCTTTCTCCTCCGTTTTCTTAATGAACGAGGACTAAGTAGCGTTGCGTGCACGAAGTATCAATTTTCAGTGAACTGTACAACTGTACCCTGTTGAGGAGTTGCTGCTTTGACGGAGGAAGAGCAGGCACGTGCCAATTCTTGATCCGCTGGTGACCCACAGCTTTTAAGGTTTTATTTTCTGAAGTAGCAACAATCGAGTAAGTGCTGGCAGTCTGTTACAACATTTTAAATTGCGTAACGCTTGCTTTGCTCCGCACGAGACGGGAGCTAGGTGGCGCCCTTGGCCTGTCTTTTCCCTCTGCGAATTTGGGTTCAAAAAGGGTGTTTCAGGTGTAACGGGAGCTCGTCGTCCTGCCCTGGGCGCCGCGCTCCGGGCCCGGGTCTCTGGAGCGTGAGCGTGGCAGGGACGCCGTGCGTGGGCAGCGTCCCATAGCCGGGTGCTGCTTTGCGATGGCCCGTTTTAATTACCGCTGATGACGGTGTCGGTTGTACAGGAAGGGAAGGTCTCGTTAGTGGCACTGCCAGCGCGCTGGTGTTCAGGGGTTGCTGGATGACTTCTGCTCTGGTGGCATGAGGCAACAGCGTGCAAACCTCGTGGCGAATAACAACTCTGAGCAGCTTCTGTGGTGCCGCAGACTTTAAAGAGTGGTTTTCTTAAAAGCAAGGGTGTTACGTGTGTGAGGCCTCTGAGAGCAAAGAAAGTGCTGCAGAGGCAGCGAAGATGCGGTTGCGGGAAGAGGGCAGCGCGTGCTGCACGGAGACCGGGTAGCCGGCGGCGAGATGGGTCTCTGCAGCCCTGAGGACACGGTGCCGTCTTCATTCAGGGAGATGGGTCGAGGAGAGAAAAAGGAGTTGTGGAAAAACTGCGTGTTGTTTATCATCTCTGTTGTTTCAAGTCTCTCTCTTCTTTTTTTGGTTCTTGCCTCCCTATCTCGCCTCTTCCTGCAGCCCTGGGCATCACTCTTACTCAGCTTTTTCCATTAGTCAAATGAATGAGCTCAACGCAACATATACCGTGTATTTTCAGGTTTTGGCAAGATCATTAAATGCTTAACCTTGTCAGTTTTGAGATCAGGGACTTCTGTTGGCAACTGGCTAATTGCTAGTATAAATATTTCCTTGCAAGTTGCACAACTTTGGTTTGTAGAGATGCTTGCTGTTCGTCACGGGGGTGGGTGCAGGAAAATCCTTCTCCTGATCACAGCTCTTAGGCGTCTAAATATTTACACAACTTGATTTTGGGGGCTGTCTCTCCTGATGGGCTTTCAGTCTGTGATATGCCAGGTTATATAAAACCCTTGAGCTTGTTCCGTGTGATCTGTACGTGCTCCGCAGTTACTCGGAGATAGTGTCTGTCCACTTACTCTTGGTAGCGATGGCAGAGGCGTGTAGTAGCAGCTCACGACCGTGCGGTGTCTTCCTGCGTTTCTGCCGTTGTGTAATGCCCGGGGCTTTTGATTGGCCAAAATACAGTTATACAATGTAGTGAGCCCAACCAGATTATAAAAATCCTTCTTCTCTATGTCTGCATCCTTTTAGACGGCAACTTGCAACTTGGACTGTCGCACTTTGCATAGGCTGGAAGACATGCTGTAGAGGAGTTGGCTGAGACGAGCCCGGTTTCTTAAGGTAAGAGCTGCTTTTAATTCAAATGTTAATGGGGATAATTAGAAATATTCAACTGCTTTGGTGTGGGCATTATTATCACAAGATGAAAGTAACTCTCCATCATGACACACTTAAGATTTGAATAGCTAAATTTCATGATACTAAGGATTTGAGGACTTTTCATTTTAAAAATGTTTTGTTACTATTGTAGAGAGAGAGATTTAAAGGTATTTACACTCTTTCCTGTTTACCTGTAAACTTTGGCTTCCTTTTAGTTTCAAAATGGGGGAAAATTTATGTAAGGTTTTTGCAGTAAAAAACAGGGTTTAAGAATGCTTGACCACAAAAGTGCAGCATCTGGGTTAGTTTTTGGAAATTCTACGCAAAAGATCTGGAATCGAAGAATGTTAAATGGAAGGAAAATATTCATTTATTCAAAGTCAAGCTTGATGGAACAATTCTATATAATAAAGTTTTTAAGTGTGTAGTCAGTTAGGAGGCTTTCTGTTGCTTACTGGGCTGAAATTGTTTTCCTCAAGCCAGGAGTATCTCTTTCAGAAGTAGACTTAGGAATGCTTAAGTCTTAGGAAAGGAACTTCACATTCAGGGTTGAAAGAGCTGGCACGTTACCCAGGTTTGTTTTAATAAATGGAATTTTTCCTGGATGAGTCTATAACTTCACCTTTGTTTTAATGTGATTAGGGTCTTGAATAAAAGTAGCTTACATCAAAGTGCCAAGTAGAAGTACAAAGAAAGCTGAGAAAAGAACCAATGTGTGTTCAGATTGCTTTCTKAGTGCGGTAAAGGAGCTTAATGAACTGTGTATTAAGGTCCATAATAATGTGGAGGTATCTGAATTCTTAATTATTAATGCRCTACAGGGAAACTATAAAGGCTGTATACTATTTTCAGTTGAGTTAACTTGTGCCATAAACGCTGCGGGAGGTGTTCTGGGCTAAAAGTAAGACTATGAAGTGGTAATACGCTTCATAAAGAAAACAGGCATTTCATTTTTATTTACTGTGGGCATCATTCYTCTCTTGAGAACATGAAAGGTGTCRTTTGATATCGGTCACTTGATATCAAGCTGTAAAACTGCGTCTCCTAGATCTTGCTTATACCTCTTGAAATACATTCTTGTGGCTTGTTCTGTGTACTTCTCTCCTGGCCTTTCGTTAGGACTGTTGATACAGAGCATTGCATACAGATTAAAACTCTCATGGAGGGTGGTGCGCACATTGCACAGGAATTTGGCAAAACTGTTGCCTATAGGAACAACAATCACAGAGAGGAGTGGGGTGAAGATGAGCAAGGAGCAGCTTGACAAATAACGTTTTAACCAAACATGCCCCTTCAGGTTGGCCTACGCTTCTTGGAAATAGTCCTGCTTGGCGTATCTTTGTTTGGAACCATAGCTAAACTAGCTCTTCTAAAAATCACATCTTCAGTTAATCAGGGTTTTTTTTTAGGAGCTGTATGATCCTTTGTTAAATATTTCATTCAGTTGGATTTAAGGCCACTTCTGAACAAGCTCATTCACACAGGAAGTTAATGAGATTTAACTAATGTGCTTTAAATCAAGAGAAGGTTTGAACTCATAACTTTCCTGTGTGTCTTTGTGTAGACATGCTCTAATGTTGGTCAACTGTTAAGACGTACTGTTCTGGACGGCAGTCAAAATACCAACTACTGAAAAATTCGTTAGTGCCTACAAAGAAAGAGTATGTTCGCGCTTTGAAGACTTAATTGAAGTGAAGTGAGAAACCAACTCAGGACCAAAACTCCTTAAAGTAACCTTTAAATCTTAYTTTTAAAAGCTGACTTTTAGAAAGCTTTGGCATAATTAGCGGTATTTTGTCCACTTCTAGCACAGGTAAAGGGGAATGATGCTTTTTTTTTTTTTTAGTGTTGTGTTAGGAATTTGAAATACATGTCTTATACATGTGGATCTAATTGCTCTCCATCGGGGCTGAAGGGGGGGGATCATCAGTAGCATTTAAAGATACAATACCTTTGTAGTGCCCTTTCCTTTAACGGAAAGGAATTGTGGATGCAAGGAGTGTGTGGTAGAGACTAAAAATGCATATTTTTCTGAAGGAAGAGGCTCAGTTACAAAATAGCCCAAGGAAAAGCAACTAAAGCAGGAAGGTAGTTTTTACATGTAGCAACAGAAGTGAAGTGCAGATGCTACGCAGCTTTTTCTGTGTCTGCGAGACAGTCAAAAACCCTTGCAAGGCTGAAGAAATGCCCTTCAGGCACACCTACGTATCCGGAACGGTTTGTGGGCAGGGACCTCCGAGGAGCTGTATCCAAGTGCCAGTCTCAGGATGTAATCCCGTGGCCGGTGCTCTGAGGCAACTGAACTTGCGGTTGTGGGTCTSTACACAGTATTTTGACTGCATCGTGTTTAGTACTCGTTGGGCTTTATTAGCCTTGCTGATGAGTTACATGTTGTTGAATCCTTTGGGAAGAGGAGAGCAAGAGGAGGACCTTCTTGCTTTGTAGGAAAACATAAAACAACTCTTTGGACCATTTTGAGTAGCCAAATAGATACTAAGTGTTTCCTTTTGATCACTTGTAATTTGGTCATGAATATTTTTTCAATCCCTCTGATAAAGTGCTGCTTCATTTTAACAACTTGAATTTCTCAGGCTCAATGTATTTATCTTGTTGAACAGGGGGTGTAAATGGCTACAGCAGGCAGGCTGACAAAACGACAGGGAGACTTGCTCTGAGGATCTTCCCGTATGAAATTTGGGATAACTCAGGACTTGCGAAAGCGATGACGAGTATAAATGCAAATCGCAACGCCTGTGGCTCTGATTTAATGTGTGGAAAGCCAGGTGCGTTTAATAACAGGAAGAGGAGTCTTTGTTTCTTAATACTTTAATGGGACAAAATCAGAGCAGAAATTTTGTGCGACTGGCTTAACTAGAGCCAATAACCATCTGGATAAAGCTGCTGTTCCATAATTAACAGGGAATTGCCTTGCTTTTGTGTTTAATCATTTGTCTGGCCAGGGATAGCTGCACCCTGTAAGTAAACTTGTCTAATTGGAGCCTCCACAAAATTCCGTAATTGTCCCCTTTGCCAGTCTTGAAAGTTTAAAAGCGCTCCTGTTCCCCTAATCAGTCCGCCGGGTTGCGGCGAAGGCATTTCTTTCAGAACTTCCCTGATCTCTTGGCATCCGTCCTGCCGCCTTCTGGGGCAATCTGCATCTCCCGGGATACATTCCCGCTGCTCCCAGCTGCGCGTCTGCCTGTCCCCCTCCTCCCCGTCTCCTGGCGAACGTCGGCTGGCGACCAAACTGCGTGCGGCTCTGTGCCGCGGGACCCAGCCTCCTTCTCCTCGTGTCCTCATTGCTGAAGAGTAATATTAAACAACTTGGCCTAAACGCACTTTTTTTTTTAAGCTAAACAATGTAGATGCAGTGCATTTGTTACTGGCTCAACGTTTTCATAGCTGTCTGCCGCTGCAGGAACTGACAATTTATCCTGACTTGTGGTCCACAGCGTTTTCGGAAACGGCTCTGCAGCAGTCGTAGAATCGGGCACTGATGTGGTGGAAAGAGGAGGATTTTAAAACYGGCGGTATGTTCCTCTCCGTTTCCAAACGGGATGTGTTTTGACAATAAAATATCCCGAAGTGTGGAGAGTCAGAGTTCCTTTCTGCGTCTCTGTCTGGTGTCTATTGGCAATAATATGTTCTCAGACTTGCAGGATGTCTTGCTTTGTATTTAGACRCACAGTGTGCTTATTTTTCAGAGGTGCCAAGTACTTGAAACTGCCTTTGGAGCTGGTCGAACTTCAGATGTACTGAAGTTCAGGTTATTTTCCTTAAGTGTTTTGAATTTATTTGCMATTTAGGTGAAGTTAACCTTGGTTGTAAGGTTGGACAACTTCTGGCTGAGCGTCATCTCTGCTTGCGGGAGAAGCCAGTTGATATTCGCATAAGCCTGACAGCTAATTAAAAATAATAAATTGGAGTTTGTAATTAAGCTATCACCTTAATTTGATTCTAATCTCCTTAGCGTATGCTGCAGACAGAGCTCTCTTGGCTCGCCAGCCATCTGTAAAAGCCAAGAAGGTCCTACGGCGGATCTCGCTTGCGCTCTGCTCTGGGCTGCGGGACGTGCTCACCGGGTGGCATGCCTACATGGAGTGCTCCTGGGAGCTTTTCCATCCGCGCGCTCCAGAGAATTTGCTGTTCCAGCACCAGTTTCTTTTATAACCACCAGTGTTGTCCTTCCCTCTGCAAAAACTTCCCTTGCGCAGCAGTGTAGGGCCACCAGCTGCAGGTTAGGTGCTTCGTTTCCCCAGTGGAGGTGCAGAGAAGAGGACCGCAGTTATTGATTAACCGGTTAATTCCATTTTGATGCTTCTGCTAGGCTGAGAAATGTGATGGACAACAGCATCGAGACTTCCAAGACCAGGTTAATGAAGCAGGAATATAGAGGCAGGAATGCAAATAGGTCTGCGACCCTCCCAGCCAAGGAGGGCATGTGCATGCTTTTCAGACTAGCTAGGATTCTCCTTTGAACTCTTTCATCAGTCAGAATTTACTTGTGTCCTAGACTTGCCCCAGCAGAATTTAGTGTTTGAGGGAAATCAAGACAGCAAACCACAATTAAAAAGTRGCCAATTTCCGTTTCTCCTTTTCACAGTCTTTGCTGACTGCTCCGCTGCTCTGCAGAGCAGTAAAACGCTGTGATTCTGCAGTGGCTTCTCTCTGTGGCTGTGGTTTTAGGGCATCGGGTACTGGTTCTTAAATGCGATGGCCCCATCGTGCCAAGCACGGATTCAGTGTTACTTCAGTTCTGTTCAGACTTTGGGCCCGTTGCTAGTGTTCGTCTGCTGGGTCAGCTCCCCTGTCCTCTCGAAGCAGCTGTGCCCGTCAACATGGAAAGCTTAAAATATCAGGCTAAGTTGATAGAAATTTGGTGGTTCTCAGGCTAGATCGAGTTGAAATTGGTCAAGACCCTCATGGCTTYAGGAAGATTTTGTTTTGAATTTATCAAATAAGGAAATACTCTGAAAGTTTCTGGGCCAAAAAAAAATGCATCATGCTAGCACTTTGTAAAAACASTAATTTTTAGGGTTGAAAGTCATCACGATAAAGCTGGAAATGGAATGAATTTAGCGTTTCAYACTGAAGTGCTTTCAAACTGAAATGTCCCTTCTGTTCAGGAAGGCAGTTGAGACGATCGTGGGGGCCTTGAGGTCCAGCTAAGCTTCTTCCAAAGGGTTAATCTCTAGGTCTGCTTGCTGAAAATGTCAGGAGATGAGCATTATAGTATTAACAATATATCCTGAACTAGCATGGCTTCTCAGTCCTGTAGCTGCTGATCTGACAGCACCTGACAAGTGAATGACACTTCTCATGGCTGCAAAACAAACAAACAAGCAACACCACCACCAGCCACCCAACGCCTGTTGCCCCGAGCACGTTGCAGGCTGGAGGTCAGGTTGCTTTGCTTTTCCCCAGCCTTTGCTTTACCAAGCTCTGGATGTCGACAAACCTTCCTGTCGCTTTGTGTCCTCTCCCTGATGGGACGAAATCCTGGGGAAAGTGGGTCGAAGACGCCCAGTGACCTTTCCCCGGTTTCGGAGGATCGGCAAGTAGCTGTTGCCTTCTGTGAACTTGTGTGTGGACGTGCCCATTCAGTAGGCTATCAGTGCAAATACCAGCTTTATCTAAACCATTGTGAACCCACGTCAGCTTCTAGCCCGCCCGAGTTAATCACGTATAGGTATTGAGGGTAATTGGGTACAGTGAGAWGTGTTAATCAGTACACTGGTTGTAATTTCATTTCTCGCATTTCCATTTGATCCAAGGTGGCAGATAATTCAGTGTACTGCGTGTACTTACCTAATGTCGGAGGAGTTTTATCTCTTGCTACATTGCTTTTTGGCTTCTGATGTAAGGTTAGGATTGTTATGGGTGGTTATAAAACGTCTGCGTTGCCTTGTTTAGCTGTTGTTGGTCAGTGGGATAGAAGGTCTGATAAAGAAGAACGATACCCTTTTGGGTAACCTGATCTGCTGCCTGAAGGCTTCTGCTTCAGTTTGATGGTTCTGATTGTGGAATAAAACTATTTTGAAAATCTGCTGATTGTAGGATAAAACTATTTTGAAAATTTGTGGTTAACATCTGTGCCATTAAGGGCAGGTTTCATTGCTGAGTAGAAGTAACCGAAAGTATGGTTTGGAAACCTGTTCTCCTTGCCTTCCTTGGACACCCCCTGACGTGTATGTATAAGTATATATGTGTGTGTGTGTGTGTGCACGCACGCACCATAGCAGATCAAGCTATTTTCGCCTGTTAATTTGGATGCTGCCATTTGGGAACCTTTGTCTTGGAGATCAAAACAATTTTGTTCTGGCTATTGTGCTTCTGCTGTAAAGAATTAACACAAGTTGCACTTAATTTACGCGCTTTTGTGGCGTATTTCACAAGAACAATTCACAAGGGATTACTGCATCTTACTTGACAAGACAGCAGTAGTGTCTTGCAGTGCAAAGGAAAATAAGATTATACGCTCTTGTTTCCTGGGCATTGGTGGAGATGCTAGTTAATGCTAACTAAGAAGCTTGTCTTGCCAGAATGCCTTAAGCTAGATCTCCAAAACGACAGATTTCCTGCTGGTGTAACTCTTACGCTAGTGTTTTACTGGCATGGCTGCATTTGTTTGCGATGTGAGATTCAGACTTCTCCCTTTTTCTTTCCATATCTGAGATGATAAAGCTACCAGAGTAAGCTAAGCCCGTGCCCGTCACTGTTCTTCTTGGAGACTTAAAAAAAAAAAAAAAAAAAAGTCTACATTAAAACAAAAAGGCAAATCCTGTTCAAATTCCTTTTTTTCTTTTCTTTTCTTTTCTTTTTTTCTTTTTTTGTGCTTGGGGGAAAAAACCTTCATGTCTCTACACTAAAAATGGACAAAACCCCTCAAAAAAAGGAGACCACCCCCCAGGCAAACCTTYAGCTGGTGTCTCTTCCTCCTCCCTCTGACCCGTTCATGTCACTTCTCGGASCGGCACAGGCCGTTTGGGACTAAGGCTGCTMTCAAGCTTTGAGGAGGTGCCCTCGGTCACCCYGTGCACAAACTCAGAAGCAGACAAACTAATTTAAAGCTGCTGTCCATGTCTAGAAATCTGTATTCTCAAGGATGTGGTTATTGTAAAAATGGAAMTGCCTTTTTTTCAGAAAGGTATTTATAATCGTAAGTACTTGAACTAGTCCTCTCCTTTAGTCTTAACTTTGAGCGAGAAACGGTTAATTATGCTATCTTAACATTGACTTTAAAAGCAGGTCTTAATTAAATCCTTATTTGAAGGTACTACTTTCCATCCCATTTTGCTTTAATTAGGAATGCTTCAAGGGCATTTCAGTGCCCATCTAGTATTTCTTATGTATCTATATTTTTCTCTCTTGAAAAGTTAAATCACTTTGAAAGATTAATATCTCTTTCACCTCAAGTAACCAGAATTTTCTAGCAAATGGGTAATTAACAGCTATTAAGAGGTTCTAAAATATTAGTACTCTGTAATTTTTCAAACAGTCCTAAATTGCCCCTAGCAGAAGGGATTTTGTCAAGTTTAATTTTTGCAATTACAGGAGATGTTTGAGCTGCTGGCATTTTCCTGGACAGTGTTTTGGAAGGGTTTTTTTTTTTCTTCTTTAAAACTATTTTTTGGTTTTCTAATATTTACATATTGAGTTTTCCGAGTATCYGTTAGCTGCATTTCAACCTCCAGCAATTTAGTTGATCATGTCATTAACTTGCTTTTGAAGCCACGCCAGCGTGCAGAGAGTGCTGCTTAAATGTGTTCTTGTTTCTGCCGAGAATGTCACTCTGTGATTTTGAAAAGAGCATTTTTCAGGTCTGTCGTGTACTTTTATCTGTAGCTCTAGCTTGTTTCATCCTCAGCCGTCTACAACTGCACTTTCTTTTCCGAAGCTGTGTGGGACCTCAGTAACCAGAGGCTGCAAAGCTGGCTTTGCTGCAGTCTGTTTTGCTGTCCTGTGGGAAGTGTGTGTTCAAATCTGTTAATTCGTGCTGCTCAGTCCTGGAAACGGCAAAAACATGAATGGCTGTGGACTGGCGCGTCTATTTTAAGGAGCGAATGTGGGAAAACTATACCGTAGTGACCCATCTGGTGGAAACAAAAGAGAACCAGTACGCTGTATGATCTTTCCTCTTCCTGTGCCAAAACAGTAGCGGTACTAATTGAAAGACAGGCTGAGCTTTATCCTGAAGCAGTTGCTTCTGCATCATCGGGCAGATAACTTTGTAAGTCCCTCAGGAAAATGGAATAATTTTGGTTAAGGGTGTACAAACAGAAGGCGCTTCTGTCCCTTTGAAAAAGGTCGTTGAACGTGAGGCATGCTTCACTGTCAGTCTAGTGTGAGCTTCTTGGAAAGTTTTKATTTAAAAATGTTATGTTAAAAGGAGGGGTATTGTTACGCAGAGGCAAACTCATGAATAGGTCTACAAATTTTAATTCTGTGACGAAGTGTAAGTATTATTTGCAAGCGATGTACAATAGCAAACTGTTGAGCATCCCTGCACGGCTGAAGTACAGGATTATTTTGTTCTCAAAAAGCTCTATGGGAATTACAGTGACATTGAACCAAAAAGTGAATTTCTAATATGCTAATAATAATTGGAGACAACAAGAGAAGAACGAGAGAATAATTGCAATATTCCAATCCTGAGAGAATTTAAAATACCATCAGCTTTATCTTTAAATGATGATCTCTTAATTATCGRATCATAAAAAGGAATGATAAAAATAGATGAGTGTTGAGCGTGAAGGGGAACAACGTTTGCGGGGCATGCGTGTTTTGTCCATGCATCTTAGGTAATCATGAAAAACTTAAGTTGTCCCTTTGATTCTAGGAGCCATTGATGCTAACGATACTTAAAGAAAACCCTAATGTTCCAGCTGGATTACTCGGCGCTTTTCTAATTCCCGGAGGTGCTGCGGTTTAAGTAAGAACTAGTCCTGTTAGTACCTGGCCTGTCAYCTCAAGAAGCATCCATCTGGGTACTGTATGCAAGTCCTTGACATCCTGGAAACGATGGGGATTGGTAAGAATACCACTTCGAAAGCGGTGGAGACAGGAGGCTCAACAGAAGGCAAATATGAGGATGAATCTAAACATCCCACCTTTTTCACTCTGCCTGTAAGTAACATATCCAAGAAACACGTACTCAAGCCTAGTATAAATCAATGACTAGTGCTTAGTTCTAGGCATGCTGTACAAAATCTTTATCTACCCAAGTAGTTTATATTACCTTCTCTGCTGTCACTTGCTAAAGTTTTTAAGATGCGAGTGTGTGTGTATATATATGTTTGTGTGTGTATGTACGTATATGTATATTTTTGTTTGTTTATCTGGTTCTGCAGAGGTGATTGTGATCCTTTGGTTCCCAGGACTAAAATAACAAGAATAACGTATTTCTTAGGTTCCTGGTTGCCTGGACAAATGTTCAGATTTGAGCTGCTGAAAGGATCGGAAGTCACTTCTACAAGTCAGCTAAAACTGTGTGAAAACCTGCGGCCGGTTACGTGGTCTATGGTTATGTCAAGTGTGTGCTCTAAAGCGGTGCTGGACATGCAGAACATGCGTCTCCCTAGGCAGTGATGTCAAATGTCTAAGATGTCATCCTTCCCCCTGCCCCCTTGTACTTGACCTCAGGTGTGATTGCAGAGAACATGTTTATTTTACTRTTTTATGGGTTTTTTTGTTGTTGTTTTTCAGGTCGTGATAAATGGTGGAGCAACATCCAGTGGTGATCAGGACACGGAAGACACAGAGTTGATGGCAATCTATACTACAGAAAACGGCATAGCGGAAAAGGTATGCAGTAACTCCCTTCCGTGTGAGAACTAATTCTTGCTTTTTCAGTATTAGTGTTTGTTCACACTAGTTTGACTTGACTGTGTGATTTACTTTCTCTCATCAAACCCGCTGACTTGCAGGCTCGCATCAGGTTTTGGCCAGTTCTGCCTTCACGACTCCTCTGACGGCACACGTGATTACAGAACTTGGGGGCTGACTCAGCAAACATTAGGAGTGGTTTATGCACTTTGACCTGCCATCTGAATTCATAACAAGCAATTTTTGGTATTTCTTCATTTCAGCTGGCCTTTTACACTATTTCCCTAATAAGGTTCTTCTGTTCTCTTCTTCAGTTGTTAACTCTTTTTTTGTTTTTAGGCAAATAAACTAGTGGTGTTGAGCACCTTCTGAAGAGGGGTCTCTCCCTGGTGCAAGCAGTCTCTTCCAAGCTCTAACATCATGTACTTAATTTTCTAATCCTTTTTCCAAGCAGGGGGCTGCTTATTGTTTTCTGACAGCTTTGTGAGTGAAGTTCAGGTGGTTGATAAAAAACCCCGTGAACATTTTTTCGTAGGAGACCAATGTTTGTGTCCTAGCTGTTCAGGAAGACCCTGTTGAGGTCTAAAATGAGACCGGTTTGGTTTTGACCTAGAAGCTTTTTTCTCGATATTCCATCATTCTTCAGCCTGGTTTAATAATAATCTTGCAAACAGAGAAGGTGTGAATCTGACTTTTTATTTAGAATAAGGAATAGGATTACAGTGCATCTGAAATGCACTTTTTTCTGCAGTGTTTATTACTGATTAGCTGTGAGGCTAACGACTGTCTCAAAATTGCCTCAATTCAACAGTTTTTCAAGTGCACCAATTAAACAAATGTAATGATGCTCTTACTTGAAGCTAGGAGTGTGGGGGTTTTTGTTTTGTTTCATTCAAGCTGCACTAGGGCCAGGATGATATCAAAGGGTGTAGCTAAGGTTTTCCAACACAGAGCCTTCAAAATTCACTCCTGAATTTGAGATTTAAATTGTAGCTCAAACAAGTAATTCTGACGGAGGTCTTGTAGTGTTACGCTTCAGAAGAACGTTAGAAATGCTGCAGTGTGCATCTGATCTAGTGTCTCCCTTTCTTGCAGATGGTCTGTATGTAGAGATTTGTCTTGAATGCATCTCTACTACCATTTTGATAATGCTGATATTTTAATGGACAAATTTTGGCAACCGTTGACCTGCCGATGCATATAATGGCTGAGTCTGGGTCATGCTCAGACTAGCATAGAAAGAGACAATCTGATAAAAGCCTTGAGCAAAAGTTGTTGGGATGAAATTGTGCAACTTAGATTACCCATCTCTAGACATTAGAGCATGTCTTCATGGCCTGTTTTTTTTCCAAACGTATGTTTTTCTCCTTTTCACTAGCTCTGTGTGATCACAACTGTGAATGATGGATGATAGCGTGCCTTAAGAAGACAGTGAGCTTTTAATCAACTAAATCTGCTTGAGTTAAACCTTTGCTGTGTCTTAAAATGAATGAACAGTGAAAGGAGGGGCTTTAGCAATTAGCAGTCTCATGTATTGAGATAGTATTTGAGGCTCGTATTTCTGCTAATCTAGCCAAACCTCTTGTTTTTTCCACTTGAAATAACAGCGTGTACATGAAGCATGATTATTCTTGGCTTTCCATTCCTTTTAAGATATTGTTCACCGAAAAAGCAAGCGGAAGACCTTGAATAGAAGTCTGTAACAAAGAGAACTGAAATGTACTTAATTGCTGGAGGATTCTTCTTGCTTCCATTCTCTCGCAATATTTGTTAGCTCAAACAATAAACTATTTGCCCACATGAAAAATAACTGTAGTGGTGCATCTCTGCAAAATAAACAGTAATGCACTGCTTATTGCTTAATCAAATAAATATCAAATTTCAACATTCAAATTAATTTCTTTAAAGGCCTCTTACTGGTTCCTTGTGGTTCTCTGCTAGATTCTTTGCTGCTCGGTCTTGGGCTCTTTTATGTCAGCTCCCTTTAGCACTTATCTGCTAAAGCTTTGATGAAGTTGAAAGCTGCTTCTGCCACATCAGAATAAGCCTGGCTTTTGGGAAGAAGGAGGACTATCCTGCATGTTTTTTATCCTACAGCCTTGCTATTATGAGGAGTAGAGCTGTGTTTCTGCTGACCCGAACGGTGTGTTTCATTAGTTGAGAAAGAGATGAAGAGCATACCTGCAGCCGCGTGTGGTTAAAATACAAAGGGGATCCGTATTATCACTACGCTGAGTTCTAAGTAGAAACTGTAAAATTGGCCCAAACAATGCTCATCTCATTAGTCCACTRCTTAACGAAGCTTTAAACAGTTGCTGCGATGCAGGCGCTGTGTAAGAAGGACTTTGCTATATCACTTGCGCTTTAAAGTTTGAAATTGTTTTGTTAGAAGACCTGGAAACTTCCCTTTCAAAAGGAAAGCTTACATTAGTTAGCCCTTGCTCATCTGTGTCCAGAGAGCTTTCTACGTGCCTCGGACTAGTGGGCCCGTTGACTTTTCCCTAAGCCCTGTGCCTGCTGACTTTGTGGTTCTTTACGTTTACACCTATATTTGTCTGCAATCACAAATTAAAAAATGCGAAGACTTGTTGGATGAGTCTTTCCTAGTAGCCGCAGGTTGTCTTTTCTTATCTCCGAGCTAAGAGGAGGCTATAGCCTTTGCTAGATAGGCACTGAAACATGGTGAACTTTGAAAATCTCACTTCTGTCGGTCCTTGGGAGGGTTATTGCAGGTTGCACGGTGCGCCGCGGTAGGGGTTTTTCTTCTCGCGCTCCAGCGCGGTGGGGAGCTCTCCATGGTTCGTACCGCTTCGTCTGCTGCTAGTCAGGTGGCTTCAGCAAGCCGACACTGGCGTGAGTCGTAAGGGAAATGCAGCAGCTGATATTCCTCTATTTCTGCCTCGCAGGGAGATGTTGTTACTGTTTTTACTCTTCCTTTATGACCTCTGCCTTTCTGAGAGTGTATGATGACTTTTTAGTTGAAATGTTGAATTGACAAACCGTGTCGCTGGTGAGCCAAGTTCTCAGGTGGTGCCTGTATTGCACTGAAACAGAGGGGAGGGCAATTCTGTAGATGTATTCATATATACTTGTGTGTGTGCGCCTGCGCACATCTATTTATATCTCTGTCTATTTATATCTATRCATACAGTCTTCAGGGGGAGCTAAACAAAGCTGCTTTATAACAACGGAAAGTATCACAGTAGCTTCTCCGGGTGAATCTCTATTTTCCTGAACAGGTCCCTAGCAGAAGCCTCTAGTGACTGTAAATGTCCTGCTGTTTCTCCCTGACTACGTCAGCTCTCACGTCTCCCTCCTTCTGTCTGTCTTCCTGGGTCAGCCACCTTGTGCCCGGCGTTGGATTTATGTATACGTGCCTGGACATGAGGATGTGCATGTTTTAGCCTAAGTAAATTCCAGTTAGAGACAATAAATGTACAGTTTYACTGCTGCTAAACGCTCTCCCTGCTGTATGAGGCGAAGCTCTAAAACCCAAGTTGGGAATTTTTTTTTAGTCATGTCAGTGGGGGTGGGGTTTTTTTTTTCTTTTCTCGATCAATGAAAATGCAACATTGGTGCTGCTCATGGGCCATATGGGTTGTGCAATGAGTAATTTCTCTTTTGAACTCTTTTGGAGCTATACCTTATTCAAATCAATCCTGATGAGCAAAATACTCAGTGTTTTAGCAGCGTTTAAAAGGGGCTGCTGCAGTGAGCGTGGCGATATTTCCCTCAATCTTTCCATAGCTCTGTGTGATAATTTATGCTCCCTGAATTTGGTTGCATTTGTTTTCTCAACAGAAGCTGGAGGTGAAAGGGAAATGCCATGGGTCAGTTGGTTTCTCCGACCTTGTAGATGATAAACTGAATGGAGATTACCTAGGACTAATCTGTGGATATGTTGTGATTTTGAAGAAATAAAGACCCTTTAAGGCAAAATCATAAGTCTGGCAAACTTCCTAGCCTTTGTGTGAGGCTGCTTCAAGTGAGTTCAGTACTGGTGTGGATTAGGTCAGAACAGTAGTTACATAAGGGGGTTTTTTGGTGGTTAAACTGAAATGATAAAATCTGATACTTCCTCCTGCTTTTGTTGTTGGCATTAGGTCTTTAGAGCATTGTGTTTTGCTCTCAGGCCTTTGAAAAGAGGAGAGTTAAAACGAAACAATTCCGCTTAGCTCTAAAGAAGGCCAGAACGCGGTTTTAAATTGCCTGTAGGTTTGGAGGAAGTTCACTTGGCTGTTGTAAATTGGCTGTGGATGTATTCGGTTACAATGATTAGGGTTTTTCCTGTGCGCTTCAATGCAGGGTAGAAGCAAAAATAATAAATTTTGTGGCTAAAAACGGTTAACTAAGACTGCAATTGAGTAAGAATTAAGCTGGGAAGCAGCTACCATAATGGGGAACTTCCTTGCCCGTGATTTAGGGCTCTTATGCAAGAGTAGCCATTTTACTTTGACATAGTCACTGTTGACTCTTCTGCTTAGTTCCGATTCTTTCTTTTCTTGCATAAACAAGTCTGCCATGATGATCGCACTTTTACGGCGCCATCTGGCTGACAGATTGGTTATATCATAAACGAACAATTGTTGTGTTAGTATAAATAAGCAAGGAATGGTTTATACAAATGAGTCCATTTGGTGCAAATTCAAGAGCTACAGTTGGGAGATAAGCTCGTTGCCTTGGAGGTAAAAGGCTTCTAAAGACACATATTGACGTTGCTTGAGAGTAATACACGCGTCTCGGGGTACTTAGGAGTTGCTGACAGTTCAAACTCGGTTTATTCTTATGCAACATTAACTTGCGGTTGTGTTTTGTGTCCTTCCCCCCAATTTGACAGAGCTCTCTGGCAGAGACGCTGGACAGCAGTGGCAGTTTAGACGCACAGAGAACTGACATGATTTACACTATCGAAGATGTTCCTCCTTGGTATCTCTGCATATTTTTGGGGTTACAGGTATGTTTCAAAATAGTTGTTAAGCTTTCTCAGTAGTTTTTTTTTAAAGTTCGTTTTGCATTTGCATATGTGATGATTTTATTCTTCCCATGCTCTCAAATGTTTGAAGAAAAGCTATAAGACAGCTTCTTTTGAAGTCGGTCACGTGGTAAAATTACTGTATTGATGATGACCTATATTATTGCTCGCTGGCATATGCATTTGTGTGATTCACTTAATATTTAGTCTTTAAAGCTGCTGCTTAGTTAGATAAGTGAACAGGTGCCAAGTGGTAACCTTCAGAAGGTGACATATGCCACCTCTGAAACTAAAGGATGGAGAGAATGGTTTAGTGCTGACACCTTGAATATTAAAGCTGCTACTACAGTCGCAGCTGTGTCAATTCTGCRGGCCCGATACCACCATCATGGAGTCATCACCAGTAAGCGTGCTGTAAGTGGGGCAGGCAAGTCCTGTGTCCCTTCTGGAGCACGGTGTGCTTCCTACAGYGAGTAGGACTGTAGTAGGGAGCTGCATGCTGCTACTAGCTCAGCCACTCACTTGATGTGAAGCRGAACAGCTCTTTTCATCTCCTTCCTCGAACGCTAATAAAAATCTGTCCCACAGGAATGCTGAGAATTTGTTAATATCTGTAAAGTATGTTGAGATCCTCAAACAAATACATTCCAAAGCATCCTTTTTATTCCCGCCTTTCCTTGAGGACAGACAGTTCTGTAGGGATTGTGTTTTTACTTGCATTGTGGAATATGGTGACTGTTGTTTGTTTGTTTGTTTACTTACTGTAGTTGGACTGAAAAGGAATTAATGAGTAGCTAGTTTCTGGTACTTGTGCATTTATTTGCAGCCTGGTTTAAATGTGCCCTAGGTTCATTTGTAAGCTAATGGTCTTTCACATGGTTGAAAATGAATGGAGTTATTTATCTGCTTTTTGGAGTTGGAAGCTGCTTTCAGCACAGTTACCTAGATACTCCCTCATCAAGAACAGTAGCCATGTAGCTATGTAAATAACCCAGTTTATCCTCCATAAACTGAGATCATTAGCAGCAGGCTAGCAGGAGCTAAACATGGACAGTAAAATACCAGAAAAAATGTTTAGAACCAGGACATGAGAGACTGGGTGCATAATTTCAAAAAAGGGGGGGGTATAAAAGAAAAGATGGTCATAAAACAGGCTTTTTAAATGTTGGCTAAAGTATTAACTAACCATTTTTCTGTTTGCAGCATTACTTAACGTGTTTCAGTGGAACTATAGCAGTGCCCTTTTTGCTAGCTGATGCCATGTGTGTCGGATTTGACCAGTGGGCTACCAGCCAGTTGATTGGGACCATTTTCTTCTGTGTGGGCATCACTACGTTGTTACAAACAACTTTTGGGTGCAGGTGAGATCCGTAACTTGTTCCTAGTGGTTGAGATGATGCTGATGCTGATAAGGCTAAGCCTGTGTTGGAATTGCCAGGAGGTAGTCTGAGATCCAAGAGGTAATTAGTCTATTTCCGAAAGATAAACATGAAATACGAGATAGCAGTTCAAGTACAGGACAGTTAATAAAAACTTTTGGAAAGCTTCTCCCAAAAAAAGGTGGGTCTGAAATAGGAGCAGGCATTCCAGGGGAAAGAAAGTACAGCCGAGGGGTGGGGAGCAAGGAGAGGAAAGAGAAAACCGGGAGGATAGAGAAGGCAGAAGCGTTTCTGGGGAGAAAGAAAAAAATCATATGCCTTTTTAAAGAGAGACTATTTAGGATATTTTCATTAGTTTCTTGAAGGATACTCTTTTTTTGCAGAAACTTAAGTTGCTGGGATTTGTCCCAAAGCCAATTGTGTGCTTGTTTTATTTTAGTAAAGCACTTGCTGAATTAAAATGGTAGTGTCTTTGGAGTCATGCCACAAGATAAACGTAGTCAAAGGTAATGTGTTAACCTTCAGCTCTGGTGTCTTCAAACGTAGTTGGCTTTGAGTGGAAGAGACCTGCTTAGCTTATTTCTGAAGTTGATTCAAGGCCCTTGAACTTCTTGTCCCTCAAAAAAAAAAAACCTACTGCATGCACAGTGAGAAAAGGATGTGGGTGAAATTTATTCTCMGAATTTAGCATCTCTGAGTGTTATCTTGCCAATACAAACAAATTACTTGTTGTTTTTTGTTAGCTACTCTGAGCTGCAGGTAAGGATCCTTCAGTGAGCTGGAAGAAAATGTTTATGTTAGCGTAATCCTTATGGGAATGTCTGTAAGTATCCTTTGGTCTCCCTGCAAGGATACTAGATGTGATTTTAGGTGGTAGTAATGTTTATAATAATCTGGTGCTGTTTTGGAAAAAAAAAAAAAGAAAAAAAAAGCATATTGTGAGTTTTATTAATGTTAAGTTAAAACTGTAAAAGTGTTTTTTTAAAACGGCAGTTCTACAGTAAACACTGCAGAGAGATGTTTAACGTAATGTTTACTTAAACTTTTGTTGACTCTCTCTGTGACAACCAGGAGTAGATAGAACCCGCAGAGTTATTTTTGCATCTTCTTGAATAAACTGTGAAAGATAAATAATACCAGAGAAAAGTGCATGTTGTATTAGCATGCCCTCATGTAACTACTTAAGCAACTCATGTGTCATTTAGTTTAACTYAGGAATGACGTGAGCTGGAATCTTGTGTCCTGCTAGGAAATGGACCAACGCCTCCCACCGCTGTACAGATTTATCTAAGGAACAGAATCTCTGTGTGCAGAAAGGTTATCTCAATAGGGCGAGGAAGGCAAAGCCTATGATACATCACTTGCCRTTGTAAAAGATCAGCTGTTCATCCACACATTTTCCCAATACTTCAGGTTTTCTGATAGAATCTTTGGTTACTATTTTACTTTGAATAGATGCACATCGCTAACATGCTTGCTTGTCTTTTTTCTTTGAAAAAAATTTTTTTTTCTTTTTAATTAAGTTTTACTAAATGTATAAAATTGCTGTTTTGGATGAGAAGTTCACGCTGGTGGCAAAACATCATGATTAAAACTTGGGAGAGAGGAGTCCCCCCAACACACACACTGTGTGTTCTTTTAGTTGGGACTAGCAGCCGTTARTAATCATAATTTCTGCCCGATTTGCTCTTTGTGCTTCATAGACTAGCTTGCCGTAGCTGTAATAAATTTTCAAGTACCTCACTGGAGAGGGAGGCAGAGGAGCAGTGAAACGGTTGTGCCTTTACGTTGCACCCGATTGCGTTCCCTTAAATAGGAAGGGGTTTTTATTCTCTTTAAATCTTCTGGTTTTGCTTGATATAGGGAATCGAGGGRTTGTTGAAGGAACTGGAAGATGGGGTCTTCTGTAGCCGTTGTTCCAGCTGGAGCGTCTCCTTACTGGATTTACTGAAGTTTAAATTCTTCAGACTTCRGAGATGTTGTGTTGTGGCTGGTTATTAATTCATGGGGCAACTTGGTTTTGCTTTGCCACCAGTTTTCTCCTTCTGCCTCAACTTTATCAGAAAAAGCTTACTTTTTACGCTTCCTGAGACCTGTGTGTTTCTATAGAACTAAAGTTTGTGTTCTTCTGGGTTTTTTCCCCCTTTTTCTAACTAATCTTGGGCACCTTTGTCCTTATTAGTTGCTATAGAGTGAATTTGGGTTCTTGCCAAAGCAGGTGTGGTCCCATCAGTTAGAAATGCTCTGTCCCTCCTGTATAGCTCCACCTCTCCCTCCTTTTTCTTCTTTTTCTCTTTTTTCTTCTTTTTTTTTTTTCCTTTTCAGTGGCTTCCACTTGCACTGAGAAGGGCATGTTTGTAAACTGAAGAAATATTTGTGTTTGGGCCTTAAAAGCAGTGGATTTGTATTTAAGGAGAAGCTTCCAGTGGCTGAACGTTTTGCGACTTTAACATGTGATTCTGGTTTTATGTAAGGGTGGGACCGGGATATAGCAACTACGTTCTGTAAGTGAGACTTTAAAGTATTTATTGGCAAGCCTGTCAACTGAAAAGTATTTCAACAAATAAAGCCACGATGGTTTCGAAAGGTCAAATTCCATGGTTTAAAGGTCCTTAAAGATGGAATTGGCTCAATAACGAGGAGTCATTGTGGTCGATTTGGTGCCCATGCTAATTTTAGGAATTCAAGCTATTTATTAGATTATGTAATAATCCAGAATGTTTGGCAAAGACTCAGGGTGATTTGTATGACTGAGACTATCAAATGGAGCTTTACTAAACCTGGATGTTTTAGGTTTGTTGGTGTGCCCATCACTACGTGCTGTAAGCATTGCTACATCCGTGTGAAACGTTAAGATAATTAAGACGCTTCCAGATGGCTTTAACCGCACAAGGAGCTCTGTCTTCACGCGGGCTGATGCCAAAATTAAACAACTTAATAATCTGGACATGAAATTCAAATGCTATCCCGAATATGAGATGGTATTTCTTAACGCAAATGCCTGGCTTAGCAACGGGAAAGCTATTTCATGCAATGTGTTCCAAACTGCAGCTGTCTGTCAAGATACTGATCATGGTTGGCTGATTTTGAGTAATAAGTAAGTTAATAAATAGAGGGTTTTCTTTTTTCTTACTGGAAAAAAAAAAAGGGCAGATGAAAACTATTTTGACCCTACTGGTTCTTTTGGTAAATACTTCAGGTTAACTTTATCCTATGAAGGCTGAGCAAATAGCGAAGCAAGACATAAGAAAATAAGACTTTATTATATGTGCTTTTATCCAAGTGGATTGTCTAGGTCTACAAAGATGAATAAGGTGGAGTAAAAATAATAGTATTTTGTGTTTTTTAACAAAAAAAGCGGGGGGG
>PTFA01000440.1:89890-114415 GCA_003342895.1 Casuarius casuarius
GGGCAGCAAATGGTCCCAATTAATAATGTGTCATTTGACCAAACTGCTGAAGTGATGAATAGACTGGCAAGGGACAGCAAAAAGTCTGTGCAATGAGATTTTCATGCTGTAACTTCAGGGACAGTTGCTGAAGCTGTACCCGAGATGAGGAAGTCAGCTGTAAATCAGATGATTGGTATTTTACTTGAGAATCGGAATAGCTGTTCATTTAAACAAGCAACACAAAGCTTTTGCTCCTAGGAATGTTTTCTGAACACTTAACCTAAAAGCTGGTTCAAAATACTGCAGGGAATGGCAGTTTCTGATTTCTCAGGTATTTGTTCCCCTTAAGACTTTGCAATTTTATGTTTTAAACCGCAGAAGACAAATAAGTAACTTATCTAAGTTTTCTCATCAAAAAGTTATGCATTGTGCAGGAGGCAGGAGGGGTTTCGTGGCTTTTGGATCCCATATGGGGAAGTTGATTCATCATGTATGTTCTCTCTGAGCTCTTTAATACTCATTGTATACAGATATATTATTTTTAAAGGGGAAATGCTGAGTTTGAATGCCCACAGCAATTTATATGCGTTATACCCCTGACATGAGATTGTGCAAGGCTTTAAGAGGGTATCTGTGCAATGCCAAACTTGTGTCTGGAGCGAAATCTCAGCACAACTGACTTCATCGCTGGAGAATGTTGTTGCAATGTACATTTACGGAATCGTTAGAGGGGGACGGAGTACTCTGTAGGTGGGAGAGAGGAGTAACAGCTTGTTACAGGTATTGCATATTTTGCCATGGGCACCAGCTTGCTCAGCTTGCCTAATGAACCTTGAAAAATAAGGTGAATCATTCACTCATAGTTGCCACGGTTTCTTCACCAAAGATAAAGCTTTGTGGGTTTTTTTTTTTTAATTTTTTTTTCTAGAAGAAACTTATAAGGGAATTGCATGCAAGCCGAGTATGCTCGGATGGCTTGTGTATTTTATGAAGCTTGAAATTTGGACGTGGTTTTCAAAACTTGTAGTACGTGGGTCTGCTTTTTCGATTGCTCATGGCCCCGACTCCTTTCCAGTTGTTAATTCAGCTGTTTCAGCTTCCTGCATGTGACTTTTTACAACCGCTGTTAGCAACATGCTTCTGTTTTGATCTTCTTTGTATTAAGCATGTTAAGAATCTTTTCCCCACAGACCTTTTCTTCCTCCTTTTGCTTTTTCTGATCCTTATCTGAATCTGCTACAGTTGGTTCTTTTTCCTTTACTGCTGCTTGTGCTGGCATGAAGGCGCTTCATTGTGGCTGTAAAACAGCCATAAACTTGGTGCAGTAACTAGAGCCGCATGAGCAATTAAATGGTCCGCATGCTATGGTTTGAGATTGGTTATTAAAGAGAATCATGTTACCATCCATTAATGACGGTATTTACCGAATAGTTCAAAGTGCATCGCCTCTAGAGTTAAGTAGCATCTGAATATTTGTAACGTTATGCAAGCTGCAGCTTATTCGGTAAGTACCTAGTTGGTATAGGCAGACGCTCTTTAGTTTTTAAAAACCTTTTGGGAAAGTGTGAACACCAATGCGAAGAATGTCGTCTTGAAATTCTTGCAGCTTTCATAGTTGATAGCGACCTGGAACATCTAATYGGCACTTAGCAATGTAATAATTATTTACACATACGCTGAAAGATGAATCTTAAAATGACTGTACTTCAAGTCACGCAGCTGGAAAGTATTGAATATGCAGACTGCTTATCTTTATCGAAGGGCTTTAATGTGGCAGGACCGTAAATGCTGCACGTTCAGCAGTCTGGCTGTTAAGCGCATCAGAATGTTCATCTTGCCCTGTTCTGATACTGGGCCAAAAACTTGTTGGATCGATGTCTGCTACCCACATGTCAATGCCTGGTAATTAGCTCTTGCAGGCATTGTGTTGGTAACTTCATGCATGTCGTGTCTTCTGTTAGGGCCTTGATCTGTGAGTCTTACTATTTCTGTGTGGGGTTTTTTTTCCCCCCAATAAGAAATTCTCATACTCCATGTTGTTAATAACCACCTGATAAAGGTTAGTTCTGAGGATGGGTGACCACCTAAATACAGTTGGTATCTTTACACAATACTGTAACACCAAAAAATATCAGCATGTCTTCGTTCCTTTTCCACCAGGTTACCCTTGTTTCAAGCGAGTGCTTTTGCATTCCTAGCACCTGCTAGAGCGATACTGTCCTTGGAGAAGTGGAAATGTAATAATACAGGTAATTGTGATTTATGCTTGCCCTGTTTTATGTGACAAAGGGCTCAGATCACGTGTAGTGCAACTGCCAAACATTTTGATACAGAAACTGAAAGCAATGAGCAGGAAATATGAAAAATATAACTCCTTTTGCAGTGTTTCAGCTTTGCACCTCTTTGCTTTGAAGAAAGACTCCTAAAAATGCTCTTGGGGAATTCTAGTTTTTGTTCCTTCACATCCATGTCCAGTTACTTGTTTTATAAGTGATTTAAGCTGAAGCTATAAAATGTAAGCGAGCCTTAAGGGAAACCAAAGGCTCGGTGGGAAAGCCTGTGGATGTTAGGATTAATGTCTGATGGTAGTTTTTGCTTTGCTTTTTTTTTTTCTTTTAAATGTCAACAAAAGAAATCTAGCAATGGCATAGGAATTGTTCTATGCTAGATAAGTGGAAACCGTTCTAGCAGACTTCTTTCTACGGGGGTGTGTTTATTCAGTAATAGGGTTGTGGGCAGTGTGGAATGGCGTTATAGAGAAACAGGCTGCTTACTTTGAATGGAATTTCTTCCGAGATTATATTTACATTAAATTTATRTTATTTATGTACTTATAAATCTCTCTTGATTCACTTATGACCATCTAATTAGTTTTTCTGTTGTGTTTTTTTTTTTAATATATAAAACTTGGTCTTAAATATTCACTTTTTCCCCTCAGGAAAGTCAGATTTATCTACTGGGAAATGGCATATAGATGTAAAGGTGTACTGTGGTGCGCTGTAGTTCTTACAGGCATGTCGACATTTCAGTACTCCAAAATGTGTCAGTACCCTACTACACACCTTGTTGGAACAAGATACTGTCTGATAACCTTTGATTGCCAAGTAATTTTTCATGCCTTCGGCATGTTGAAGAGAACCTTCACAGCATCTTGCTCTTGAACCTTTTAACCTCTAAAACGGTGTTGGATGGGGTTGTAACCACAAGTCAATTCATCATGCAATGAATGACCTGAATTGCCAAACGACAAACATTAGAGTGCCTGAGTCTTAGTGTGCAATTGAGTAGTTCTCCATTCACCCATTTACTGGAGTGGGAAAAGAATCCCTAATTGACCTTTATTTCTGAAAGTTAGGATTTTTTTCCCCACTCTGGTACAACGGGTAAAATTAGTGGTTAGCTCTTAGGAAATGCAAACATGTTATTTTGGGAGAGATGATTGCTTGATGTGTAAATCAAGGCTCATTGGTCGGGATACAGCTTAAGCAGAAACTTGCTCTGTGAGAAATTTGACCTTATGCTTGCAAAGTGGTTGAGGAATAAAAACCTGTTTTGTCTTTTTCTTTTTGTAAGATATAACAGTTACAAATGGAACAACAGAACTGCTTCACACTGAGCACATCTGGTATCCCAGAATACGAGAGGTAATGTAGGAATAGCCTTTAGCTGCTGATCTGTCCAATTTCAGTTAAGTTTCTCACGTAACCATCTGCGTGTTCTTGTCTTTGAGTTGATAATGTCTTCTTTCACTACGATTTAATTTGAATATATCCCTCTAATCATTTCACGGAAGTCTTCATCTTTTCAACCTTTTCATTGCTGAAAAGCAAATACAATGAGTTAGTTGCCACATTCAAAAAGAGGCACAGTACAATACACGAGTGGGACTAATATTCTTCTTGTAACGCTTTGCAATTTGTGCTCAGCAGTAGCAGTTAAGCAATACGTCAGCTGCTATCAGATCACTTGCCTGCTGTCGCTGTTCAGTAGGCTGTCCCGTGGAAGATAACACGCACTCAGCAAATCTCTTCATATCTCGGTGTCTTAAGTTGGAGACAATTCTGATAAGGCCTCTGTTCCCTCGAGAGACTTGCTGAAGTACATCAAACTCTTCTCCACTTCCAGCATTTCAGTAGGAACTTCGTCATGCTTTGCGGAGCCCAGGACRAGGGTTGTGCCCAGGCATCACACTAGAGCGGTAGATAGCGTAGTCCAAATTAAGGCGTGTGTCATGGAATTTATCTCCCATCCCGTTGCTTTGGGCTGCACACTTTTTCTTAATTAAAAACAACCCCTCTCTCTTCCCCATGTTCAAACCATAGCTACATCCTGCCAAGAGCCCTGCAGCCAAGAGGGCTGACAGTCTCCTGAGACCACAACGCTGCTCTATACCAGCTTCTAAGGAGCACTTGTGAACAATGCAGCATACACTGCCCCTAGGAGCTAGGAGCATCACCTCCGTGGCGCCACCAACCCTTGCCGGTTCGATCTGAGAGCTTAAAGGTTAGCCTGGAACCCAGGTCTCCTGTCTGACAGTGTGATGTGCTATCCACACAGCTACCAGACTGGCCCACTGGTCTGTTGTGTAATAGTTTTGTGGAGAAAACCATAAGTGTTATGCTTAAGCAATAAGTCACTTAAACCTAATGAGCTGTTTTATGACAAAAAATTTGCTGCGTTCTTCTGTGTCACTGAATTCTTTAACTGCAGTTTATAAGCCAGAGCAGAAAAAGAAATGTTTTGCTTTTGCTCTAAGGTTTGGCTGAACCGTCTCTTTCCCCTTCTTGTGTGTTCAGATCCAAGGTGCTATCATCATGTCCTCCTTGATAGAAGTGGTGATCGGTCTGCTTGGCCTTCCCGGCGCCCTGCTGCGATACATTGGGCCTCTGACTATCACGCCGACTGTCGCTCTCATCGGCCTCTCCGGTTTCCAAGCAGCGGGGGAAAGAGCAGGCAAACACTGGGGTATCGCTATGTTGTAAGTACTCCTGGGCGCCCTTGACCTAGACCAGACCAGTGGGTCCCAGTTGGTAAGACATCACGCAGAAATTCTAGGGAGCAAAKGAAAAACCCGAGTTTGCTTGACTACCAAAGGTAGTACGTGAAGTTCCCGCTTTTCAGTCACTCTTTCGGTTGTTTAATTGTGGTATGCTTTCCCCCGTGTTTCGGTTGGATTTTGTTTGGAAGCTTTAACTTGCAGCTGCTGGGGCTAAATAACTTCATGTTCTTCCAAGTGGAAGGTTGAAGTGAGCCGGGGGGCGGTGTGATTGTGACCCCCTCCTTCCCCAAGGAAAGGTTAATGTTAACCATTAAAAGGCATTCAGTGCTCCTCTTCCTCCCCCAAAGTCAGCTTGCCATCCAAGTGATTCCTACAGTATTAGGATTTGGCGTGATGGATCAGAATTTTCTGGTTCAGTGCCTGTGGACCGTGAGCAAAGACAAAAAGTTGTTTATTGTGTTTATTATTCTTCACGGTGCTTTTGCAAAGAGATGTCTGTTAGCTTCTGCAGTTTGTGCCAGGATTGCCATCTGTATGTCATTCATTTTCGTACTGATCCTCATTACTGCATGTTGTTTCAGCCTACAGGTATTGCTCTCTGACTTTGGGTTTTAGCATACTAAATTACACCAGTCACTATGTCTCTCTGTTTTCACAGCTTTTTAAATTCTAAGCTCTATAGTTCCTCTAAAACATTCTTGCTTTTATTCCTTGGATCATTTCTAGGCTTGAAGTGATGCGCAATGGCCAGAATTTCACTGGTGCAATAAAACTGTGTATTTTTCTTAAATCAAGTTGCACTAAGGTGTAGCAGGGATGAAGATTACGTTGGTAGTTTCAGGGCGCCCTGCAAGCTTCCCTCCCCGCCCAGTTCTCAGATAATTCTTTTAATTCCTGATGTATAAATAGGCATTTCTCTTTAGTAGACAAAAAGGCTTTTAGAGTAAGTTTTGGGGCATGATCTGCTTATTTCTGTAGGTATAAATGCCAGGGAAATGTTAGAATCRGAAATAGCGTTATGAAAGGGGATAACTGAGAAAAATGAAATGAACACAATACACGAGTTGCCTGTGAGGTGGTGTGAATAGTCAGCCAAATGAGGCTGGAAACCACATTTTAGGGAGACTAAAATTGGCTGAAGCAGTTGAAATGTTCAATATATAGCGAACAACTTTGTATTGGCTCTGGAAGCTGAAGGAGTGACTTGATGAGATCAGGTTCTGATCTGACTAATCTGTTTGCACAGTACTTTGAACATGTAAAGTATTCTGTAAGTGCAGCTTATGATTAAAAGGGCTGTTTAATTCTCTTTTATCTCAGATGTTAGCATCGTGAATAGTTTTGTAATTCTATTATGTTAAGCAGCTGACCCAGAGGAACACTTTATTTTGCTGTAAAACAAATTCTATGCAAGTTGGGACTAATGTTAAATTAAGCAAGTAGACCTTTGGTGAATTGGACATGGAAACCTGTAATTCGAGTTGACAGTTTGCAAATGGAAAAAATAAATCAATTTAGAAACTGGGTTTAAATATTACCCGGTCAGTAATTACTCTGGCTTCTGCCATGCAAAAATGTGCACCGGATTGTTGAAAATGTCTCTGTAGCCATCAGGTCCACTCAGACTTGATCTTACAAGGTGTGGCACTTGAAATTGTCTTGCCTGCTCTGATGAGATAAAAGTAATCACGTTGCTATCTCGGACAGCAGAAAAATACCTGTATAAGAGCTATTATCCTCTATTAGCTGCCGATGCTATTTAACAAGATTTTCAGTTTCCCGAACAGTTTTCTGACCTCGTGTTCTAAAGGTACCAGGCTGAAATAATTTAATCGTAAAGCAGGTCACGTCATGAGCTGTAAAAACACAATATATCCCTGAATCTGGCTTTACCTGTACATCTGGCAAACAAAACTGTGTCTTTGGGCCTTCAAAGATTTCATGGTATTTTACAGTATGGCAGTAAGCCCCCCGCCATGTTCACTGTAGCCCACCCCAGTCCTCCACCTGCTTTGTAGACAGACAAACCGAGACAAAACTCGACGGTTTTAGTGAGTCAATTTAAATTTTGTTCTGCTTTTCTCTCCTGCTTCAGCCTCCGCCAAGCCGTGGCGAGGATCTTTGTAATGTGTGTGTCCTCCTTGACATTACTTACAGCCCTGTTCATAATAAAAATCATGCTAAGTGTCCTCAGGACCAGCGTGCAGGATAGCTGCTGTTAGGAGCTGGAGTCCGTCTTTCTTTAATGGGATTTTGGAGAGGTGCCAGAGTGTTTCCCGACTGCCAGGCAAAGGTGCCTTTATCATTTGACTTCAGTCGGGRTGAAGGCTATAAATGACACCCCTCTTGTGCAGGGCTCTTTGTTCCCGGAGTTTGGGGAGAATAAAGCTCTGTTTTGTTTCCTGCAGACTGAAAGTGATCTTGARTGGAAAAAGGGAGGGAAGCTTAAAACCCATCTTTTCTTTTTTTTAAAAAAAAATCAGTGATAAAACATAATCTCCTCGAATTTCAGAAGAGGTTTTGCTCCTTCAAACAACTTGACTCTTTGTGCAGTCTTCTCGGACTGATTTGATTTATGGTAGCTGGGCTTGCTATCGCAAAGAGAAGGATATTGCTAAAGATAAGGAGGAGAGACGTGGAAGTGTAGTGACTAATGTGTTTTAGCTGTTGCGTCCCATTCACGCCCATGTCTGTCCTTCCTAGTGTCTCATGGAGTAACAGCGTAATTAAAATATATTCTCTCCTAATGCTTCATCTTGTGCTAAATCGGAAAATTTCCATTTATATTCTGGGTTTGAAGAGCCTAAAGGGGTATCGAGTTTGTACTGGGAAAGACGCTTAACATATGGATGCTAATGATATGTCTCTCTTCTCCCACCCTCCTCCTTTTTTCTCAGGACTATTTTCCTAGTATTGTTGTTTTCTCAGTATGCCAGAAATGTCAAATTTCCTTTACCAATTTACAAATCCAAGAAAGGATGGACAGCATACAGGCTGCAGCTTTTCAAAATGTTTCCTGTAAGTAGTTGAGCTTGTTCTTCAATTGGCAAAGGAAAACCTAAGGATTCTATTTTTTATGTCTTTTATTTTAATTAAAAAAAAAAAACACACAGTAAAGTAGATCACAAAAATGAGATAAAAGCTTGGATGTGCTTATGGGAAACTTAACTCAATGGCTCGTTTGCTAGAGGAAATAGTGCCTCCCGTAGTCTTGCCAGATCCCGTTCTGGCATCTCTCTCTGGTGAAGAGCCATTGGAGTGATGAAGATGATGGAGTGTCGGGGAGGGGAAGGGGTAGAGAAGAAGGTATGTTTATGCATGTAATGAAAGCCTTAACTGGGTCCTCCAAAAAGGGGAGGGCGAGATCATTATCTTTTGGTTTTTTGAAAGCAATACTTGGTTTCCCCACGTGAAAGACTTCCTTTTATTTCTGTGTTAAARTTGAAACAAGTTCACTAGTTTAAGTGCTTGTTTGGAGACTTTCCCATTTGTTAGGAGAGAGAAGAGGCTTATTTTGATTCCAAAGCTTTTGTAACTGCACCTTTGTTAAAGAAAAAAGCACCTAACAGATCCATTACAGGATTTACTGTTCTTCAGACTTAAAATATCACTTAAGATCATGCTAAGATAAGTGTGTTAAAGGTACTCTGTGCAGGAACTGTTTGCTGTTTATGAATGTTGTCAATAATCTTTTACTTTAAACAGCTTTTTTTCTCTCTTCTGTCACAGATTATTTTAGCTATTTTGGTGTCATGGTTGCTCTGCTTCATCTTCACGGTGACAGACGTCTTTCCCCCCGACAGTTCAAAGTACGGCTTCTACGCTCGCACAGACGCCCGCCGAGGAGTGCTCTTGGTAGCTCCGTGGTTCAAGGTTCCTTATCCTTGTAAGTATGGGGGGTTTTTTTGGTTTTTTTTTTTCCTTTTAAGGCTTGTTTTAAGAACACACCTGTGAGCAGCTTTTCTGTCCGTTTTTGCGAGCATTGCTAATTTTTTCTCGGTATTAGAATCTGATATGCTTTGACATACGATAGCTGACGGGAGTCTTTTAACTGACCTAAAGGCATTGTATGTTGGGATTACAGCTTTTCTCTCGTATTTTATACTTGAACGTGGTGTCTTATGGCCTCTTCCAAGAAAGACCGAGTGCCCGTAACTTGAATTTGTGGAAAGCGCTTACGGGGTTTAAGTAGGTAAATCTGAGTTCTCATACATGTAGCTGCATATATAATATGGGTTTTCAGGGAATGATTGCTTATCTGTACTTACTGCTGCTGTGGTCAGCTGCTATTAGTATTATGCAGTAACAGAGACAGGTTGTTATAACTCCTGTAGAGCTACTCAGGTTACTCATTCTCATTGTTGAAAAGAATTAGTATTGTAAGCAGTTTTTTCAACTTAGTACGCTTCTTAACTTAGTACTCCCCCCAACACACCACTTCTTGATTTAACGCAAGTGTTAAGACATCTGCATAAACATGTTCCGACTTTCAGAAATGGCATTAAAATTGGTCTGATGGGTGAGTCAGAGGATAGCAGTCAATGCTGATCGAAGGACAAAAAAAAAACACTTACAAGAGAGAACAAAATGCTTTACACTGAATCTTGTACAATTTATTCTTTTGCTGGCCACCCCAAAGTCTGAAGCTGTTAAAAGCTGTTCCTTATGACTATGAGATGGAGTTGCACAACCAGTCTGCACTTGTGCTGCTCAGAAGTTAACATGGTAATAACAGAGTAATATTCTACTAGAATAGAATAATAGAAATGGTTATGAATACTGGCGCGCCATAATGAGGCAGCTTCATTGTGGTTTTCCATATGCTTTGGTTCTGATTAGTCTTTAAAAGAAACCACTTCTAAAGAATTACTTGCAAGATGTATAATAGAAGGTTTTGGCGATGAAGAGGAGGGAGACTTTTCTCCACCTTGATTAGACCATTCTTATTTGTAAAGCCCTGTTCATTCATGTTGGCGTGACTTAAACTTTCTTTTGTTGTGAGAGACTCATCTATTTCAAAGAGATAAAAGCATCAAGGCAATTGCTGTGGAAAGCCTGCCAAGCTTTGCTAAGGACTTAAATTAATCTTATTTTCTCTTCTGCAGAAATTTGGTAAYGGGAGGTGTTTGTGCGTGGTCATAGCTGGTTTTTGGCTATTGTCTTCTGTAGACTAAACTCGTAACTAAAGACAACATTTTCGGAAAAAAATCATAATTAAGTGGCATTGGCCTCACTAATATGTGTTTTATTTATATATTTTTTTTCTCCTCTCCCCACAAGTGGTTGAAATTCATGTCTTCTGAACAGGAGGAATTTTTTTTGGCGGGGTTTAGGGTTTGTCTTTTTTTTCTTTTCCCAAGCATGATCAAAGCAGTTGGTTAGGCGGTTTTTTCTCTGCTCCTTTCATCTAGTCGAACTTGCCAGACAGTGTTACTGTAAAGGGAGTTTGATTCCATTAAAGATTAATAAATTGCTCTATGTTTTGATATCTAAATTGTTTTCAGTGGAACAAGAGATTTCAGTTTTCTTTTCTTCACAGTTCAGTGGGGACTGCCAACAATTTCGGCTGCTGGAGTAATCGGGATGCTTAGCGCGGTTGTTGCTAGCATTATTGAATCAATAGGGGATTACTATGCCTGTGCCAGGTTGTCTTGTGCTCCTCCTCCTCCTATTCATGCAATAAATAGGTATGTCAAAAAAGAAATATTTATCTATTTTATGCTACTATTTTGTACTTTTTTTTTTCTTGAGACAAGTCAAGAATGTGTTCTGGTATTAAATGTTACAATTTGGTCAAACATAAGGCCCGAAGACCTGAAATGTAGGATGTAACTGTGGTTTTGAATTATTTTGATGCTGAATGTAACAGTGGCAAGCTAGTTCTGTTTCTGCTGGGATCTCCGGCACTTACTGCTGCGGTTTCAGTAGGGAYAAAACTCTGAATTGGTCCTGGAAGCAGGGCAGCTTGTTCAATTCACCTGAAATGTAATTTTAAGAGTAGAGAGGGGCTCTAAATTTGACTTGATTATTCTGTATTTTCTTCAGTTCTTTAAGAACATGGGTATCTAGAATGTGGGCACCTGAGATACAGAAGACAAAACCTGTGTTGTTTCTCCAGGTGTGTTGGAGCTTGAAACACTGATTAAAATAAACCATGCAGGACAAATACCTCGACAGGCAGGCACCTAGATAGCACGCAGTTGTAAAGCGCTGTCTGAAATGAGTCTGCATTAATACAAGTTTGACTTTTGCTTGTTTGTGAATTACAGAGGGATTTTCATTGAAGGTCTTTCCTGTGTTTTGGACGGAGTATTTGGGACAGGGAACGGATCCACTTCTTCCAGCCCTAACATTGGTGTCTTGGGCATCACGAAGGTATGTGCTTTACCTTGATCAGCCAGTGACTTGAATATTATTTTCAAGAAAGAATACTACATATTATTTTCTGCAGACAAACTTTACACAGTATTCGGAATTTACTTAGTCTGTACCAACCGTTGTCTGATGGAAATCGATTCCTGATTAGGACCCCCAAAATCTTTTCATTCAAAGTAAAAGCAGTTAGAAAACCTACATAAAGGAGATGATATTAAATGAACTATCCCTTTGAAAACCTAGAAGGTATTCCAGGGTGTTTGGGTTTTTTATTTTTTTATTTTTAAGTTGAGGCTCAGACACTGTAAACTGTATAGAAATTGATATTCTTTTAGCCATCTTGGCCCTGAAAGCATCAGTAGAGGAGAGCTGAATATTTTTAATTTCTCATTTTGACACATGATGAAATGCAACTTGAGATCCTTGGATCTTATCTGCATCTGCGCTAGGACATTACACTGACACAGCTAGAGCAGGAGCTTGTGGTCAAGGTAATTTCAAAGTTAAATATACCCTAAATATTCGCCCTTATCATGATATGTTTATAAAGCACTGAGCATGCTTAGGGGGTTACAGATTTTTGGGGTGTTATTCAGCAAAATATGTAAGCACTCGAGGCGTTCCTATGGAACCGGCAGGATTATTCACGTGCTGAATTGTCCATGTGCTCGAATGTCTTGCTGAACTGGGAGACCTTGGGCTGCAGATAGATTCGCTTGACGTTGTTAATTTAACCTTGCTAAAAAATACCAACAAAATTGCCAGGAGTAATTTATGTTGTGAATACGTACATTTTGTTGCGTTATTTGGCTTGGAAGCTATAAATCTACTTTTCGCATGCGGGAATAACTCATCCCTCTGACTTAATGCAGCAGAGATGATGAATTTATCTTCGGCCATTTTTTTTCCTGCACAAAGGACAAGTCTGTTTGCTTTTAGGACAGAATATAAATACTAATAGCACCATCTGCTGTCTGTGTAAGTCTCTTCCTTTCAGTCGTCGATGGAAATTTCCTAGAAGAAATTCTAGCTACAAAAAGCATTGAAGAAAGGTTTATTCAGTTCTGTCCTCTATTTCTGCCACTGACTTCGTTGCAGTTGATATCAGTTAACAGCCCTTTTTTATTAACAGGCTGCAGAAATAAGTGTACTTCTTGCTTTGGAACAACAAAAAATGAATGTTTAACCAGCAGCTGTTACAGAGAAGAAAATTAAATACAGTTAGGTTTGTTCAGAGAGCATCATTAGAAGTGAATATGCCTGATCCACAATGGCACAGCTGGATGGCTGCGCTCCAGTGTTTTGTCTTGTTTTCCCGTCTGCATGCTYGTTCCTAAAAACCTAGTAGTTTGCAACTTAAATTTGTATCAAAATAGATTTTATCCTTTTTTTGGCATGTGTACTCTGCTGTTTATTTGGGAGAAGAAATCTTTAGTGCTCACGAGCACAGACTACATAGTGATCTCCTTATACCAGTGTAATGTTTGAAAAGGCGTTTGCCTTTTTTTGAAGTCAGTATAGAACTTGATTTTGAGGCTTTAACTGGAGCAAAAACGTTGCGAAGCCTTGGAGCTAGTCTCTGAGTGAGTTTGACTTGGTGAAAAGTGAATAGATTAAATCTGATTTGTTGGGCCAAAATTATAGGCAGCCTATGCCATAATGTTGATGGAATGGATACTCGGCAAGATACTCGGTCCTGTATCCTCTAGTCGTGCATGCCAAAATAATCATTTGCAGTGTGTGCGTGAGTGTCTGGGAATAAGTATGCAGTTCCAGCTCAGTGCTAAAAATCTCAGTTGCGACTTGATTTGTTTGGCTTGTAATGATTGATTGTTTGCAAAAATCAACGTCATTGTCGTGCGGAGGTAGTTTTTTAAAGAATCTGCATATTTTGTAAAGCAAGATATTTTTGGAACGAGATATTGGTGGTCGTGAGGAAATGAATATTTTTATAAAAAATAGAGAAAGATGCAAGCAAACTTTCATTGTTATTCTACTGAATCATCCATATTTACTAGTCTAGCTTCTTTCTGTAACTGAATGCCTCCCATCTAACAGTTGAGCCGTGAAGAATATTTGAGGAACAAAGTACTTTTACCCTAGATGTTTCTACTATTATCTTTTCTTAAATTTAGATGGTTTGATAGTAGCATAAGTTATAGTACTGCTTTCTAAAACTTCTAAAACATACACACGTATATGCGTGCATTTATYGAAGCGCTAGTATGATGCTTGACTTCAGTGTTTCTGCTTCTGAATATGAGGCACTCGGCTCGGTCACACTTAATTAACAAATTAATATTAACTTCTCCATGAAGCTTAATACTCTATCACAGAAGTCTGCAAAGAGTTTTGCTGGAAACCACCTTTAGAGCGTAACAAGTTTTTTTTGCCCGGTACACCTCACATGCAAATATAACAGTGTTATGTTGTACGTTCATGCTCAGCAACTGCTATTACAACATAATGTTGGAGAAATACTGCGCTGAGTTTGAATGCTTAAAATAAAAATGGGAAGGAAATGAAGATGCTCGGTTTCACAATGTTAGCGCAACCGTTTTGCATAGGAAACTTATTCGGCTCCGATGTTGGGGAGAGATGTAAAATGACTTGATAATGTCTGTCTGGAAAGTCTGTGCCTCCTCCAAGTGCACGGTCTGGCAGGTAACCGGTGTATGCGTTCTTGTGTAAAAGAGCAGCAGCACGTGGAACTCCTGTTTGCATTACAGCTGACCAATTCACCATCTCTCCTAGTTATGATCTATTTATTTTCTTTACTGTAGATGGGACCCTGCCACCTTTCATGGTTATTGTGGCGATAGCAGTTACAGGCTATGTTAATATGATTTTAAGGTGGCTTAATGTTAATGGAAAACAGGCAAAATCAAACAGAGTTGTGTTAGAATTGGATCGCAGCCATGTTACAGCCGAGTCCTCCAAGGCATTTGTAAATGCTCTGCAGCCTGTGTTTTAACACCACAAAAAGTATGCCTGGAAGCTTGAAAAGAAGTCTTAAAACGTGACAGTCAAAAGTTTTAATTCATGAGGACCTTCAGGTTTTTTTCAAGGTTTGCGTTTTGAGGCTGTGCGAGAAATAGTCTCTGATATGTTAACTCAGACAAAATTCTCTTCGTTTTACGTTGGAGCAGAAGAGTCGCCACTGTCTTCTAGGCTTCATCTGAAGAGAGAATGCAGAAGAGAATAAAAAAAAAAAAAGATGCTGAAGCATAAAGCTGGCCTAAATGCTCACTCTTTGCTGGCCTTTTCTCTTTGTTCTCCTGCAGGTTGGAAGTCGGAGGGTTATTCAGTACGGTGCAGCCTTCATGCTCTTGCTTGGAATGGTCGGCAAGTTCAGCGCTCTCTTTGCATCGCTGCCGGACCCCGTGCTTGGTGCCCTCTTCTGCACTCTCTTTGGTAACGTATGTTTTCTTGCTCCTCTTYGTGTACTGTGTGGCTGTGATATCTTTTTACTCCAGTGCGTGTGTTTATGTACATTCTCACGGTTTCTTAGAAAAAGGCTATCTAAACGCTGAGGCTTGTTTTGTTTTTGTTTAGGAATGATTACAGCTGTGGGTCTGTCTAATCTCCAGTTCATAGATTTAAATTCTTCTCGTAACCTGTTTGTACTTGGATTTTCCATTTTCTTTGGACTTGTCCTTCCAAGCTATCTCAAACAAAATCCACTGGTCACAGGTACGTGTTTCTGTTCGCTTGCATGAAGCATACTTTTACCTAATACCCGGCATACCAACTACGTACAGGTACAAAGTAACTTAAAGGGTAAAGAGTAAAAGCAAAATATTGATGAGACAATAAAAGCTATAGATAAGAACGCAGGTGTGTTCAGAGGTGGACAAATATTGAGGTGCTGAGAACGGAGTTGGGTGTTTCAGTGGATACGTCTGAAGCGTTGCTGCCTTCTCTGGGTAAGACTGTAGAGCAACGCGAGGAGACGGTTCCCAGCTGGACTGGAAAAAGGACTTAAAAGGTGAATCTGAATTGTAAATGATGTTGAAAGAACAAGGGGGAATATTAAATTAGAGCATGAAAACTGGGAATTTGTGTTAGTTTTTGAACCCTTCAGTCACTGTGGATGTGCTTTTAGAAACTGAATTTTAATGGACTAGGTTTTGGACCGTTAGCCAGTTACAGTTTTAGTGAATTCACWRARAMKGTATTTTTTTATTTCTACCATTCAGTAGTGGTAATAACAATGTACAGCATCAAAGGAAGACTCTGTATGGGAACACTTAACTTGATAAAAGATACAATGAACTAACTTTTAAAAATTATTTTAAATTACCCATTGTGTTTGCAGTAGAAACTAAAACGGCATTTCATTGCATCTTTATAAGCAATTGAAAGTTCACGGAGTTATGCCTGGGGAAAGAAGGGGTCCCCGTGGGTGGACTGTGTTGGTTAAAGTTTCTTCTGAATCTATTCCCACATGGTTTTAAGAGTCCTGTTTGAGCAAATGCCTCAGCGACCTCAATGGCGCGTTTTCCCAGTTGAGCTGCATGTAAATCAGTAGGATGTGCGTATATATGATAAAAGTACAAGCTCTGAATAAATTCATTTTCTTCTCTATCCTTCTAGGAATAGCGGGCATTGATCAAGTATTGAATGTTCTCCTCACTACAGCCATGTTTGTTGGTGGTTGCGTTGCGTTTATTTTGGATAATACCATTCCAGGTCAGCTATGTGTCATTTTATTTGAAATAATAACTACCTTTCTGACTGAGGAGAGCATTTTAGGGAGGCAGAAGATGAGAAAGAGATTGCTGGTTCTTGTCTTGACTTTTTTTAAACACCTAGAGCAAACTGCTTAACAGCAGCCTGCCTCAGTTTCTTCGAGTGCCCTTTGAATCTTCAAGTTAAGGTTTCTGTACTATTGAAGATAGTAGTAATGTATTTATATGTATATATGTGTGTGTCTGTGAGTATCTGTATTAATTTTTTTTTGTTTTAACCTCTAGGAAGCCCTGAAGAAAGGGGAATAAGGAAATGGAAGAAAGGGGTTGGTAAAGGAAGCAAGTCGCTGGATGGCATGGAAACGTACGATTTGCCCTTTGGCATGAACTTTATCAAAAAATACAGGTGTTTCAGCTTCCTGCCAATCAGCCCTACCTTTATGGGCTACACGTGGAAAGGCTTCAGGAAAAGCAGTAACTGCAGGAGTTCAGACGAAGACTCGGAAGCTACAGTATAGCCTTAGTTGAAATTATATTATCTAGTTGTAGTAAAAGATGTATTTGCAGTTTCTTGCTGATTAAGAAGCATTAAAATATATGTTTTGTATATCTGCATTTAAATTCTGGAACCAGAGCTGAGACGGGTTTAAAAAAAAAAGAAAAAAAAAAAGCTTTCCTGTTGTGGGTGGTGGTAGCCAGATCTAGTGTCTCTGGGTCAAACTTTCAAATGCTCCTCTGTTCACTTTTCAAAAGCTTTAGATATCTATGCACCTAAGTCTGTTTTTTATTTTAAACGGAGCTTAGGTTCCTAAAGTATTTAGGTGCTATTGAAAATGTTACTCTTTATGGTGATTTTTTTATTTAAGTCATTGATGCTGGCGTTTTTGGCACGTTCATTGCTGGCAATGTTAGTTACGCCAGAAAATTTGAATCCTGTGAAAAGAAAAAAACTTGTACTTCTAAACACAACGTCGAATCAAYGTAGTATTGTTTTCCGGTCGCTAGTTCACACATTCCATATTTTCAGACCCCTGTAAACCAGACTTAGTTTGTACTGGCAAATCATGAGGATTTTCTTTTTTCTTTTTTTGAGTTATTGATAGTTGAGTCAGATTTCCAGCGTGCGACAGAAGTTCCCGTACTAACCTTTGCCGCTGAAAACTATGGCCGACTTCTCTTAGCTTAGTGCTGTTCAAGGAGCCACTCATTTCATGCTAGTTTGCATTTTTAGACGTTTGCTTTTTCTGCCTGGCGTCGAACCACCTCGCTATTGTCCAGGTTTTTTTTTAAAGGGACATATATAGCTTTAGTTTTACGAAGATGGGAAACTTTTACCTTCCGAGGGGACCCGATAACAGTTCTTACAGCGCGATGCCTGTATCCAGCTAGACGACGCAGAGGTTTCCTGAAGGAAAATGGTAATTCGTTAAGCACTTGAAGCAATTGAGGTCTGCGTGTGGGCAGCTTTCCCCATCAGGAAAATGCTGTCAGCATTCGCTTATTTGGATCTGTACAAAATTTTCTTCTTTGGCTGTCGAGGTCTGGTGCTGCCCAAGTGTGGCTTACGTTACGTTGCCTCCTTTTCATTTCTCTTCGTGGGGCGCCTTCCAAAGCTCGCTTCTTTTACGAAGGTGATCTTCTTTTATAGCGGAGACACTACATTTGATGTCCTCATCCACTGGATGGTTTAACGGGTATTGGGTCCAATCAGGGCACCATTCAGATTTTTTTCCTGGAATAGTCTCAGCTCTGATGTTATGTGGGTGTTCATGCTCATCATGCGTTCATAATTAAAAGTTTTATTCATGTTTAATGTTCTTACTATTGCAAGTTAGTTTTAGACTTCAGTGTGGCCCCAAAAGCATTTTTAAGCTGTGGAGATCATCAGGGAAATGTAGTGTAATGTAATTTCAAGGCCAGTATGCTCTACGGTGCTTGCGTTTTGTATTCCTGGAAAAAAAAAAAAAAGGTAACAGTAGATCCTGTAATTCACTAATATATTTATCAAACTTTGACTACTGGACACGAGCGCAGGAACTCTGTTTTCTCCGAGTCGACTTCCAGGTGAATTTGTTATTGGTTAGTGAAGCATGGAAGGGTTTGGGTGGGGAGGGCGAGGAAGGAGCTTAATGGATCAGTACTGAGTAGTGTAGAATCGCAACGATTCCATTCATATCGTTTTCAGCATGTCATGGCTGTTTCCAGAAACTATTTTATACCGCTTTTTTTCCATAGCGAAGCATGTGTGTGTTCCTGCTTCAGGGAACTTTCAGTAGTTTGCAGTCTTGGTGTCAATTGGACTATCTCGAAAGCTGGTCGGAAGAGTTACTGTATAATAGACCATTTAGTTTGCCTGTGAAACTAAGTCTTTTTATAATTTTAAARTGTTTCCTCTTTGGGTAGCGAGGTGTTAGATTTTTTCACATCCACTTGCAGGTAGTTGGAGCGCGGAGACCTCTAATCAGTGGCACAAAGCTTCCAAATTTCCCAACTTTATATGCAACCAAAGATGTGTGGGAGAGATGGGGGGATTCAAGAAGAAGGGGCTGAAAAARGAAGAGAAAAAAAAGGAACAAAAAAGAAAAACCCACCTATTTAAGGTGGCTATAATCATGTGAAATGCCAAAGTTGGTTAACTTATAAAGGTTGAGAAAGGGAGGCAAAAGCTTTGGCTTTAAAACAGTGCCACCTCTTAAATATTTCAGTGCTTCAAGCCCAGTGATTGCACCGGGCACAGGRTACGGCAGTGCAGCCCGCGTTTTGAGGCTTTTCTGACCTTCTCCCCCYAGATACTCTCACGATAGCGTGAATACTTATCCAGTGAAGAGATGAGGCAGTGAGAAATGTTCTTCTCTCGCTTTTGAATGGAGTGAGGCTGTACGTGTTCTTTACAGCCTTACCTTGAACACGTTGGAAAGAGTTGCCAATTGGATGTGATGCTGGAGTCAAATTCTAAGGCAATGAACCCAAGGACTTCCTGTTTTTCCTTCCCCGGGGCAGAAAACCAACCTTTTTTTGCAGTGTAAGAAAGAATATTGGAATAAGTGAAGTCAGATTATTCTGTCAGATTTCAGGATTTAATCCGTTCTTGGCTTTTGGTCCTGCCATACTGGTTCTGTCGACTGGCGGAGAGGAGCATGGTAGCGTTTAGTTGGCATGCTTTGCTTTTCTAGCCACTTAACTTGGTAACACTAAAATAAGTAGTTGTAGTTAGCCGACGTTTTTGTAACCAAATTTGTATAACGTGTAACCTGAGACGACAACTGTCTTAATCTCATTAGGATATGAATGGTTAAAGATGAGCCTCGGTTTTGCAAAGGAGACCTGCTGAAACGCCTGTTATAGCAAAAGGTTATAACGAAGTCATTGGCAGTACCTTAAACGTACAGGGAATGTTTCGATGCGACCGCGGCGCTCGGGATCCCTACGTGTGCATCTCTCCGAGGCTTTGCCCGAGGGGAAGGACGGAGCTCCTAGGCGGCTCCCCTTCCTGATGCCTCTGGAATGATCCCGGCGCTGCCAGTCCAAGGAGACGCACATGCAATGTTTGCTTTTTTTTTTTGGTGAGGGAAATGCTGAAAATTGCYCCCGTTTTTGTACAGTTGAGGCAGGTGCTGGTGGACCTTAGCTACCGCTCCGGCACGCGTTTGGCTCGTTTCGAGGGCTGTTGGAAGCGGCGCGCGGCTGTGCTGCAGCGCTGGCAGACGTGTTGCAGAGGATTAACTTGCAATTCTGAAAAGCATTTAAATCCTTAGCGCTTGTTGTTTACGTCCGGGCTTTGATGGGTAAGAGGTAGCTAGGTGCAGAAACGCGGCTGTAAATGCAATAYTGTATTTTTCCCACATATGTAACTGCCTGCCTTTCCAACTGCTAAACTGAACAGAACCACGTACAGAAGACAACACCTGAGGGATGAGAGGCGACGTTTCAGCCAGATGTTAAGACAGAAGGGCAAATATTCATGGTAGAAATATCATTTTGTCATATCAAAGATGGTATAAATGTATGCAAAACAAAATAACTTGGGACTTTTGATATTGTATTTTTTTTAGGTTAAATTAAGAATTCTTGCTGACATGTTTAAACACATTTTCTAAAGCAAACACTTACAAATTATGCCTATAGAAATGTAGGTTTCATAGCGAACTTAGCTATGACTGACTAACGTTGTCATATTTGACTGTGGCGACCGAGGAGCTTAATGAGCTGCCTCGTGCAGAAAGTTCAAACTTAAACCCAGAATTTGCTTTATGCCTTTTAATACTGACTTTCAATATGGCAACTTGGTTTGTACATGAATATTGCAGTATTTTATTTCCATATATTAAAAATAACATTTCCACCCAGGATCATGGCCGCAGTTTTCCTGGGAGGGAGTGGTATGATTGTCATGACAATGTCATGTGATGGTAGAATTTCTTCATTGACGAATCTATAGTAGTTGTGTATACTTTATTTACCCATGTTTATGTTACTACCAAAAACTAAAGGGTTTCTTTATTGTTCATCTCCCTACTGAAATCTTGGTACTCCCAGTGCACAATTGACGCTTGCAAACTGAAATCCTCGGTCCTATTTATACCACAAGCAGCATCAGTCGAGCGAGACCGGTCGATTATACCGACGCGTCCTTGCCCAAAGGCGTCGGAAGTGGCGTGTTTTGTGGTATAAACAGCACTAYGGGCACATGTGGTTTCAAAATAGCCAGCTTCTAATGGTTCGAGTTAGCCATTAGATGTTTACACGCGATCTAAAGCAACCTGTGCTTAACATGATTTGTATAKTGATGTAGAAAATGCATGTGACAGACCAGCACAACCTACCGTGGTTTTCTTTTTTTTTTTTAAGTGGCCTTCTTAAACCAAAAATGACACTTTTCTTTTCTTCTTTTAAGGGGGGAGCGAGTGGGTCGCGCTTTTTGCCGAAAACTTCCCACTTGGTGCATGTTCCTTAGTATTTCTCGTTAAGGCTAACGGCCTTTTGGGGCATGGGGTGACGGTTACTCTCTGCTCTCATGTGTTATAGCTGTGATAGGTCATTGCAGTATTGGAGGAGGCCACAAGTTTGCCAGTGTTTCGCTTCTGCCCATGAGTCTAAACAGCTTAGTGCTGGGCTGCTTTACGTGTTGGGGATCCGTGTTGAGAAACATCCACAATATTCCTGTCTCGTTATAATTTGACTGTGACTGTGCATCGTCATCCGTACATATAGATATGAGAGATATTTAGAATTGCCTTGTGTATTATCTGGCATTTACTACATCTTTCCCAGTAAATCATCTTGCTGCCAGTCCAAATTATTGTACTTTGTCTGTTTATAACAACCTTTGGCGTAACAAACTATTGGCTGTTCTTAGGCAGTGGGGATAATTTTTTTTTTCCATGACTTTTTTGTGACTGACTTTGGCTGTAAAACTTTTTTGTTACACAGCAAGTTTTTTTTTTTTTTCCCTGAGATGTGTAATTCTTTTATGGAATTTTTTTTAATTTCATATTTTTTTCTAACATGGCTTCATTAAACAAATATTTAAAAATGTAATATTTGGACCAGATGTTGTGAATAATAGTAGATAAAGCTATTTTATTCTGTATTTTTAAAGCTGTTCAGTATAAATAAACGCGGGCATAGATGCAACTTGGCAGCGTGGTGTTATACTTGCTTTTAAAAATCCTCGTGGAGTCGATAGCTTGGGAATCCCGGTGATGTCAGCATTAACTTTAAAGATTTAACTTTTCAAGACTAGCACCTCTTTGTAGCAAGCACCATGCAAAAACAYCCCAAGAGAGGATCCTTTTCCAAAGCTGGACGGGAACGGGAGGAGATTTTGCCCCGCTCTCACTTAGTCCGTGCTGCAGCGATGGAAATTGGGTCCTCGGCCGCCGTCCCCCCCTTCCAGSCCAGAGCTTTTTCTACGAAGACACACGAACGTTTCCTCCATTTGTCTGGAAAAGCCACAGTTTAGATTACTGTTCAGCCTCTTTATTTATTACTTATGTTATGTTACATATTATTATTTATTTATTTATTTATTACTCTGTAAATAAGAATCTGTTGTCTGTCAAGGCAGACTAAACCCCTCTTGAATTTAAGAGGAGTTGAGATGCCCAATACCTTTCCTAAGTTAGRCTTAGCCCATAGGGACTAGTCCAAAGATAACTCAGTCCACTGGGCAACAGAYGGGAAGAAAAATGGCAAAAAAACATCCGAAGGGGCAAGAGGGAGGGAGTGAAAGTAGATGCCCTGGTACTGAAGCAGGTATAAGAGGTGCTTAAAATCGCTGAAGGCAAGGGATTTCTCATCACTCCTGAGACAGGAGGGGTTTGGATGGGGGAGCTGGTGATGCCGACCCTTCTGATCTTAATCCCGGTTAATCCTTTGCCCTGCTGCCTTAGAGCTCTGGAAATGGGTTTTTTTTCTTTATGTCTTGCCTGAATCAAAATTCAGTGTTACTGCGTTAACTGCGTGGATGCAGAGCGAAGGGCTTYTCCCCCCGAATGTGTGTCTTGGGGATGAAGCGTTTCCAGAGTGACCAAAAAACTGTGTCCATCCTGAAATGAGTCGCTTTGATTTACTTCAACAACTGTCCACGTGCAAAAGAAATGCTTTGTTTTGAAGTTACGTGTTGCAAAGCATGTCAGAATCCACGTTTCCTTTTCGGTGGGGCTGGAGTTTCTAGTCTTGCTCCGAAGCCCCGAGCATCTTCCCCTGCCGCCGAGCGGGCAGATCGGGGGGATTTGTTATTCGCCAGAGAAGAAATTCCCCAGCTCACCTCACCAAGGCACATGGGTATGAATACGAGGACCGTAACCGTTCCCAAGAACGCGCATCGGGTACAAGCACAGGGCTGCAAACGCGCTGCAGCTGCTCCCGTCTGGCTGCTGCCTAACAGCTACCAGATGCTGCTGAACCAACACCTATCCGAGCGTGTGATGCTGTTGGCTTCGTGCTGGCGATTAGCTTGGGGGTGTCGGGGCCGTAACGAGCCCATCGTGCCGGCATCACGCCTGCCCTGGGGACCTGCCGGGCGCCAGGATGGCACCACGCGGTTTTGTCGGGGCTCATCAGGYGCTTTGTGACCATTGCGCACACAAAAGCCAAATAAAACCTGGTCCAACCCCAAACGGCAGCAAAGTGAAGCCGAAATGTGGCCTCTGCTTGGGGACCGCAGCAGAGGGACGCCGGGGCCGCTGCTGCCCGGGGCGTCTCCGGCGCGGGGGCTCGGTTCCCGCGGGCCGGAGCTCGCATCTGCGGCTGGGGCGAGGAGGAGGGAGAGCTGGCAGGCGGTCTCGCGGTTTGGATGCCGTCCTCATCTGGCAGGAGCCCGTCACATTCCTTCTATTAAAAAAAAAGGAAAAAAAGAAAAAAGATTGTCTTGTTTTCGCTTTGAGCTCGAGCAAACGCGGCATTGCCGCGCTGCAAGCGTCCCGGGGCCGCCTCCGCTCGCAGCGCGCTCCTCCCGCAATGGGCAGCGGGTTCTGAAGTCGCTCAAAATCCACGGATTTCCCTGCTATACGCCGCTTTTTCCCAGGCCCGGCGAGCGCGGCGGCCGGCACCGAGCCCCGTCGTGCCGCGGCCCTGCTTCCCCCGGCGCCCGGCCGCACAATGGGGCTCTGAGCGCCGCGCGGCCGCCGCGACGCTGCTGGAATATAAATGCCGACCCCCTTCCCGGCTCCCTGTCGCAAAGCCGGTGTTTCCCCAAGCCGAGCGGCTCCTCAGGCTTAAAAACAAAATTAAAAAAAGGAAAAAGAGGGCAGACAACAATCTGCAGTTGTGAAGAGTTGCTTGTTTTGCTGCACCAGCTGTTTAGCTTATTTCTTGCTTTTTTTTCCCCTGGTGTGGGCTGTTTCCAGCCAAATTCCTTAAAAGAAAAGAGAAAAAAAAGCCCAAGAAGCTGCGAAGCCCGGGGAAAGGTCAGGCCGAGACAAAGGGAGAGGGATGCATCCATRCGTGGCTGCTCTCCCGGAATACTGAATATCCCGGAATACCGAATATCTCCTCCGAACTCGCCCTGGAGCAGCATGTCGCTGCATCCCTGGGCTGCCCCGAGGCTGGACCAGGCGCCTGGGATGGGGCAGCCTTTGGGATCCTGGTCCCTGGGATGGGGTGTCCTCCGGGATCCTGGTCCCCAAGATGGGGTGTCCTCCGTGATCCCGGTCCCCGTGCCGGCCCAGGTGCCTGGGATGGGGCGTCCTTTGGGATCCTGGTCCCGGCACCCGGGACGGGGTGTCCTTTGGGCTCCCAGCCCGGAGCTCACCCCGGGTGCCCGGGACAGGGCATCCTTTGGGAATGCTGAGTCCTTTGGGATCCCAGGCGCAGGGCAGAGCCCGGGTGCCTGAGACGGGGCATCTTTTGGGAACCCCATCCCGGAGCCCAAACCGGGAGCCGGGGGGGGGGGCGTCCTTCGGGGACCCCATCCTGGTGCCTGGGACGGGGCGTCCCGTGGCCCCCCCGTTCCCACGACCTCCCCCCCCCCCGGCG
>PTFA01000440.1:124872-139282 GCA_003342895.1 Casuarius casuarius
GCGATGCCGATGCCAAGCGGGGCCCCCCCAGCCGAGCCCCCGAGCCCCGCGGTGCCACGCTGCTGCTGGCGCCGGCCCTCTGCGTCGCGGGCCGCGGGCTGCTGCGCTGAGCAACGCCGGCGCTCCGGGCATCCCGCGTTTCCGGGAGCCGGGAATGCCCAGGTTGGGTGGTCCGGGGGTCGGATGCTCCGGGGGGAGCGGCGGGCGCTGGAAGGACGCCCGTTTTCCCGCGCCTGGGAAAATCGCCCCCCCGCCAGCGAGCATCCGTGTTTGCAGCAGCGCTTCCCCGCCGGAGCTTCTCCTCCGTGGATTTTGAGAGGGAAGATTCCCGCGCCGTGCCCTGCCGGAGCTGCACCGGGGACTCGCTCCCGGGCTCGCAGGGTTTGGAGACCTCTTTTAAGGATGACATATATCTGCTCTTAGTGTGCTTGGTGCTGAAGAGCGAGGACTTGGCCGAGCCTTGCCGGGGGGAGCAGCAGGCGCCCCGCGATCCCTGCTCCCAGCTCCCCGCCGGCTGTTTTGCCTCCCCCTCTGCAAAACGGGCTCTGGAAAACCAACCTCGCGCTTGCAATAAAGTTTTGCCTTGAGACTGCCGCGCGTTTTGTGTTGCTTTCCTGCTTTTTCCCTCGCTGCAGCTCGCTCACACCGCAGGCAACCTGTCTTGCACCCAATTTCCCGCGCGTTAGCACCCTGCCAGGCCGAAAAACCTCCGGCTCGGGGCATGAAACCCCCCAGCCCCGGCTCGCACGAGCCGTCAGCATCACCTGCTGCAGCCGGGCTTGGCCTTCCCGGCCGTCTCCCATCCACAGGTGCTTCGCCTTGGCCGTCGCTGCCCCTGCGGCTCCCGGGCAGAGCAGCCACGTGCAGAGCCTCTCCAGTCCCCCTTTTTTAGTTTAATGTCTGGATGCTGCATTTTCTTCTCCGTTTGCTCTCCGGGATGGTTAAACCAGGAAACCCAGTTTAGCTGCAGTAGCTCAACCAACGCCACGGACGGAGAAAGCGGAGCTGAGCCCAGCGAAGCACTGGGGAGCCTGGAAAAACCCGCGCTCGGCCCGGATCCTCCTCCTCCTCCAGCGGTAAGTCCCTTGCCGACGCGATTTCGGGCCTGGCTTTCCACGAGCGGGTTGTCTCCCTGGGGAATTAGCAGTTTTTTTCCCCCATTTTCCCTTATAATGTCCCCAGAAGAGTTTTTGACCTCTGGCTCGAGAGCAAGAGCTCGCCGGAGGCCCTGGCTGCTTTATCCGCATTTATCGCCCGCAAGCGCCGAGCGATTCCCACCCCTGCGGGCGCCGTGGGGCGCTGACCCCCACTGCGCTGCTGCGGCGATGGCTCGATTTTGCCGGGGGGCTTTAGCTCGGGACGGCTTTTCTTAGCATTTCCAAGCACGAGGGCACTCGAGGCCGTGCTCCCGCGGCTTCCAGCCCGGGAAGCATCCGTCACCTTTCTCCTGGCAGGGGGGACCGTCCGGATACGCCGGGCTGAGCCGGTACGGCTGTTCCTGCAATGCCCAGAGTCTGGGGTTTTTTTAAATGTGCTTGTTGAAAGCAAGCAAAGAAAATGCAAAAATTATAGTCTGAATTGGCTAAACTCAGGGGGGACCCGGCAGAGATGCACGGAGGAACGACCCTGCATCACTGAGCTTTTTTCATTCCCAAACTTTTGGTGCAACGTTTTGATCTTTGCAACCCCCGGGCAGCCCCGCAGCGGGCTCTGACCGCGCTGGATGCGGAAAGGGGGCGGGAGGCAAGCGGGGAGACGGCGCTGGGGATGTTCTGCACGAGCCCGGGGGATTCGGCGTGTTTTGCTCGGAAACCAGCAGCTCCCGAAATTTCGGGGCCGCGCCGGTCACGAGTCGCTGAGTCAGCGATCCGGGAGCGAACGCGCTGCGAAAACATCGCCGGGGCCGGCAGCGCCGGGTCGCGGCTGCGACGGGAGATGGTGCTATTGCCCGCGCCGCCCTGCCGACGCGCGGCCTCCAAACACGCGGGCAGCCCCGGTTTCGGGCATGCACGGGGCACGGATGCGCTCGGATTTCCATCCGCGGCTGCCGCTTGCTGCTCGCAAATCGGATCAGCGGATCTGGGGCTCCCCCGGGCTCCGTCTCCCCAAACTCCCCCCAAACTGTTGCATTTTGGGGCATATTTCTCCTTTTTATCCTACCGGTGCGTGCTTTCCTCCGTTATCGCTCGCTTGGTTGCAAGGCTTAGAGGGTCCTGGTGTCCCGCAGGCAGGATTTGGTGCGTTTTGCCAGTGAATACGGAGCAATTAATTTAGCCATTAAAACGGGCTGTTTCTAGGGGCTGAGAGGCAGCTCAGGGTCAGGGTTATCGCGTCCCGAAAGGCCCCGCGGTTTGCACGAAAACCCTGCTGCTTTGCATGAAACGGCCGCGTGGTTGGAGTGGGATAAAAGACAGAGCAGGTCTTTTTTATTGCTCTTGCACAGGGAAAATGCAAAGTGTGGGAGCGTGACTTTTTTTTTCCTCCCTCTTTTTCCATGACCTCACGTTGGCAACGCGCTCCGCGCAGCTCGGTCCACGCGTTTTTCCATCCCGGTTAACGATCGGCTTGAACCGCTTCCACCAGGCAGACGGGGACGCGGGGCTGCTGCTGCAGTCGGGCTCTGCCAGGGGAGCTGCTACTTTTTTTTTCCCTAGTTTCCCTGTTTGCCTTTAAAAATAGTAAAAGCAGGTCGTTGCCTTATTCGTGTTTTGGTGCCGTGCGGGGCACCTAGGTGAGCTCCAGCCCCGACCTCCTTCTTGCACCCTTTGGGTTTCCCCCTTGAGCGAGCCGTTTGCGGTCGCGAATAATCCTAAACCGTATTTATTGCTGGAAAAAATGATTTATTCTCAATGCTAAATTTATTTATTCTATTCAAAATAGAGCAACGGCGCTGCTTTAGGAGCTGCGGGAGGTCTGAATTTCTCGCGGCGTTAATTAAAGGGCGGCTCGGGGCTTGGCATGCGTCGCTATGGGCTGAGCGCCACTGAAACAGCAAACAGAAAACCGCTTTTTTTGGCCAAAGATGAGGTTTATATCGAAATGCAAGGTATGAATGGGTTGTTCGCTCTGTATGGGGAGAAGAAACCCTTTTCCCACATCAGCGTATTGGTTTTATTTCTTGTTTTGTAAAGAAAACGCTTTGATGGTCCGGGGTAAAGCTGCTGCTTGGGACAGGGAGAGTCAAGAGGCAAAAAGGCCCAAAAGCTAAGGAAAGCACGTGCGGAGGAGACCGACTTGCGTCTTTGCTTTATTTATTTTAATTTTTACCAGACATCCAACATTTATAAAAGTATCGGAACGTAAAATTTAGTACATGCACCGTTACAAATTTACAAAACATTCTCGTATCACAAAGTACGCACGACTTCAAAGTCCTGCTTTTACGGTGAAGGTCCTGAAAGATTTCTATACAATATATATATCTCTCTCCATTTAGCTTACACTGAAGCAAAAATAGCTTAGGGTGGTTTGATAATGGTGTCATCCAGTGCTTTGCAAAAAAAAATAGGCAATATATATTAGATACTCGTTGCGACCACCTCGACAAGCGTGACTTTACATAGAGATTTACATATAGCTACAGGTTATGTACAGGGCCTTTGCATCAGCATCCGCGGAGCCAGAGGAGCATCCGCGCTGCCCGCGTGCTGGGCGAGCCGGAGCGCCGTGCAGCAGCTAATCGCTTGCAAAAGGGGGTTTTCCAGCATCCCCTGTCTCCCGGGACTGGGTTTTCCGATGCTGCTCGCCGTGGCTGTCCCGGAGGCCAAAGCAAACCGGCTCTCGAGGCGTTAGGGCTTGGCGAGCGGCTGCAGCTTTAGTCTCGCTGTTAAAAATCGCCTTTCTCTGCCCGCTGCGGGAGCTATTTGCAGCATGCAAGGTGCCGGGCTGGGGTGGGGGGCTGGTTTCTATGTACACGCAGGGGGCGGTTTGGGGGCAATTAGCCTGGAAAGGGTAAAAGGGCGACCTCCGCGACCTTGCAGCCGAGGATCTTGCTTGAAAAACCATGTCTGTCCTTCCCCCCGTCCCCAAAAAAGTGATGGGACATGCACATGTTGAGCAACCGGCACCTGGAACGATGCTCAACAACGTGCCGTTCCCCGGGCAAGGGTATTTTAGTGTCACCGATGCTAAGTAGATTAGCTAAAAGGTTGTCTGTTAGCAAAGAGGATTTCCCGCATTGCTCTGCCGGGGAAGGCGGAGGGCAGCTCCCAGGAGGAGGGTGACACCGTGAAGGTCCCTTCCTCGTGTGTCCGGCTCCGTAAGTGGCAACCACCTTGCGCCGAGAAGTATGAATGAGGCACGAGAGTGAATCCGGAGCGAGGACTGGCTAAACTTGAGTCCCGTTGACTTTTGGTGCCGCATCATATGTAGGGCCTCCGCGGAGATAACTGGGAACGGCTTTGGAAGAGGACTGCTAACTGAAATTGCATCCCGTTGACTTTTGGCTCTGAATGGTACGTAGAGCCCCCATGGAGATAACCGGGAACGGCTTTGGAAGAGGACCACTAACTAAAATCGCATCTTAAATTTGCGTCCCATTGACTTATGTCCCTGAATGGTAGGTAGAGCCTCCATGGAGATAACCGGGAACGGCTTTAGAAGAGGACCACTAACTAAAATTGCATCCGAAATTTGCATCCCGTTGACTTTTGGCCCTGAATGGTACGTAGAGCCCCCATGGAGATAACCGGGAACGGCTTTGGAAGAGGACTACCGGCATCTTGAATCCCTAAGACGTTCATCTCAAGTCTCTAAGACGTTCGTCTCGCGTCTCTAAGACGTTATTGGTGCTCATTAGCGCTAATGGATCTCACGGTACTTCACCAAAGACAAACACAAGCAAGGACAAGAGGCCGTGGCGGACGGATGCCCCCTCAAGGCATGGCGAGCAGGACGGCGAGGAGGACCAGGAGCTTGGGCAAGGCTTCGGCGAGGTGGAGGCGGCCGCCGGAGGCCAGGCGGTACTCGCGGTACTGCTGCACGCACATCTCCCGGATCACGTTGGTCACCACTTTGGTCTCCATCTCCGTCTCGGTTTTGTTGCCGTCCTGGCCGGCCTCCGACGCGTTGCTCTTCTTAGCGGCGGGGCCGATGTTGTACTCCGTCACCGTGATGTTGAAGCAGTCGGCCACGAACAGGTCCTGCGAGACGGGGCTGCTGTAGTCCCGGTAGTACACCCGGTTGGGGTAGCGCCCCGAATTCTCGTTCCACCACCGGTACTCGTCGGGGCTGTCGAAGTTGTAGTGCATCCCCGACATGGCGCGGCCCATGACGTAGCCCCCCAAGCCGCCCACCACGGCGCCGGCCGCCGCCGCCCCGGCCACGTGCTTCAGGTTGGTCTTGGATTTCGGGGGTTTCCAGGGCTTTTGGTTGTGGTAGCTTCCTCCGCTGGACGGGTTGTAGCCTTGGCCCCAGCCGGGGTTGTGGGGGTAGCCGGGGTTGTGGGGGTAGCCGGGGTTGTGGGGGTAACCCGGGTTGTGGGGGTAGCCGGGATTATGGGGGTAGCCGGGGTTTTGGGGGTAGCCGGGCTGGCGGGGGTAGCTGGGCTGGCGGCCGCCGCCGGTGCCCCAGCCGCCGGGTTTGCTCTTGCCCTTCTTGGCGAGGCAGACGTCGGTGGCGAGGCCGAGGAGCAGGAGCAGCGCCCCGCAGGCGGCCAGCAGCCTGGCCATGGCGCGCCGGCTGCGGGACACAAGCACCAGCACCGTTAGGGCAGCGGCAGGATGGGACCCGCGTGGCGCACGACCGTCCCGCTCCCCAGCTACCCCATGACCAGCTGTAATTGCAAACACACGTTAACTCCCCAAAACTCATTTCGCAGCTCCCCGACCCCCCGGGCAGCTTTCTGCACCATGTGGACACCGGTTCCTCCCGCAGCTGCAATTCGCAGCAGTGGAAGAAAAGCTTTGGGGGAAAACGATTCGCCTTCTTCCAAGTTCCCAAACCCATTAATTAACCGTAATTCGTCTAGTTGGACAACGTAAATGAGGAATCTGGTAGTTTCTCTAATCAGACGATATAAATGAGGCTTCTGCTATGCAAGAATTGGTTTCTGAAGGGAGCCGTAGGGAAGTCCACCCTTCACACGAGCGGGTCGATCCCAGCTCCCCAACGCTTTTGCGCCCAGAGGGAGGTGGTGGAGATGGAGCCAAAACCGAGGTTTCCGCCTGGGCAGCCTCGACCTGGAGGTTTCCTTCCAAAGGACAAAACTCAATGCTTTGCTGCTGACACTTCGGTGGAGGAAGCTGCTATTTATGGACGTCAGGCCGTAGGGAAATAGTATCCGGTGGCGTTTGGACAGTTACGGGTTTTCAAGTATCTGCTTGTTTGGTGTTTTACTGCTGGCACTGTCAGGTTCCCCTGCATTTACAGGGGCTAGCAATAATAAAATGCCACTTTAACTGGCCTTTTATTTCCGTGTGAAACGCAAGACGTACGATGCACGGGGGGCTCTTAAACCCCCTCGCGCAACCTCTGGGAAACGCCCATCTAGCGCCGAGCGGCAAAACCCCCCGGAGATGCCTCCACGCAGCGCAAGGAGCAAGCGGGGTGGGTGGCCTGACCCTCGTGCAGCTCGAGCAACGCGGAGGGGCTTTTCCTAGCGCCGGGCGGTCGCCTATTCCCAAAAAACACCCCGCGGCGCCAGCCAGGGCGCCTCTCGCCCGGCGAGGGCAGCGCGGCGTTCCCGGCGGAGCGTGGGCACGCTCGGCTGCGGTCGCCGCGGCGTGGGAGGCGGAAAGGGCCGTGCCTCTCCTCGGGCGTTTGCATTGCTGCTGCCTTGGCTCCAAAACAAATCGGGAGGAAATTATAAGCGCAGCCCCCCGAGGACGCGTGCAGAAGGGGCGGCGCGGCGGCAGCGCTTGCACCGCCCGGCTTGGCAGGGGAAAGGGCATTTCCCGGCATTTTCTCTGCGTTGGGGCATATTAAGAGGGTGGAAATTACGCCCGATTCCCGTTCTGGCTCGTGTTACAGCAAGGAGCAATTAAGCTTTGGCTGCTGAGTGTTTCTGCAGAGACTAATGGCCTGGCTTAATCCTCGCCGGTGAGCCCAGCCTTAACCTTACCCAGCTATAGCAGGTCCAGCCTGCGATATTGCCTTGAACCGTGCAAACAGCCAGAACGAGTCCCTGTTTAAGCGAGAGCCTTTTGGGGGGCTGGATGCTAGTTTGGGCGTTTTTGCGGGCAGCCCCCCGCTCGGGCTCGCTGCCGGCGCCGGCGTTTGCGCAGCGGCGCATCCGCGGGGGATTAAATGCCGCGAGCATCCGATGCGCTCGGGCTTTTAATGAGCCACGCAGAGGCGAACGGTGCTCTGAAGCTCTAATTAAATGGACCAAATTAGAATAAAATAAAAGCTCTGCCTTGGTAGGCTGCTGCCGAGCTGCTTATCTAGCCGTGACAGTCACCGAGAGACCGCAGGGACTTAGATGGCTCGGAGCACATACCTTCCAGCCGGGATTTTTCCTCGTAGCTGCCTGGTTATGTAAGCCAGCAAGAGGCTTAAATATCCTCTCCGTTTACAGCAGCAGGGAAGGTAAAATAACCCGTCGCTCACGGCCGGGAAGGGCGGCTGTTGGCAGCACAGGCCGCGCTCGAGCCGTCCCCCAAGGCTGCCGTTTTCCGCTCGGGAGCCGGCGCTGGAATGGGTTAAAAGCAGCCCAAAGACGCGTCAGAAATGCGGATGGGGAAAAGCTCCGGGGACGCTCGAAGAAGGGGGTTAAACGGGAGGGGGAAGCGTCAAGCTGGCAGCTTTGGGGGGACACGTGACTTCCCGGAGCGAGCTGCAAGGGGAACTGGAAAAAAAACCAGGCAACAAGGGGCTCTCAGTTGGGTGCCCGGCAGGCAGCGCGGCTGGAGAGGCGCCGAGCCCCGGGGAGCCTCCGCCGCCTCTAATTGCCGTCGCAGAGCCGGAGCAGCTCGTTCACCTCTCTAATTACGCAGCTCCTCCGGCAGATGGGCTTCGCTTAATGAGGGCAGTCGCCGTAATACCAATATTAAAAATAAATAGAGAAGGGAAATGCTGCGGTGAGGGATGTCGGGGACCCACTTACGTGTGCGGGAGGGGGCCAGGCGCCGGCGGGTGTCCGCGTCCCTACGCCGGGGGAGGCCTGCTGGGAGAAAAATGCGTGTCAGCGAGGCCGGCGGCCTTCGACAGCCCCCCAATCGCTTTGCAAAAGCCAACGAGCCGATTCCCAGCGCCTCGATACCCCTCGTCCCTTTGCAAAAGCCTCCCGCCCCTCCGCGGGCGGCGTGGGAAAAGGCGAAGCCGCCGGCGCGCGGTATCCGTGGGAGCGCTCCCCGGCCCCGTCCGCCCGAGATGCCGCCGGCCCCGGGATGGAGAGGCGGAAAATGGAGGCGGCACAGCGTGCTCGGGCGTGCGGAGGCGTGCAGCGCTGGCGGGGTTGGCACTGCGCTGCGAGGCCGGGCCGGGCCGGCTGCGGAAGCGGAGCCAACGCTCCGGTGCCAAGGCGAGCGCGCGGATAGCCTGGGTGTCGTCGCTTAGGAGCTGGCTTTAAAAATACAAAAATAATTGAAAAAACCCTAATTCCTCCCCCCCAACACCGTAAGCGGGGGGAGCACAGCCGGAAAGCGCGATTTGGGGCAGCCGGGGAGCGCGGGCACGGCTCCCTGCGGGATGCTGAGCCAAGGCCATGCGCAAAAAAACAAATAAGCAAAAAAAGCAGCCCCCCCCCCCCCCGGTATATTCAGGGGCAAATCCCCACCAGCGCAAGCTCTGCATCAGCCCGGAATAAACAGGCAGCGGCAGAAAAGCGCAAGGCAGCGGGGCGCTGTCTTTTAGGGAGGACGGGAGCTGGAAATACCTATTTTTAGGCAGCGCTGGCGGGTGGTGGAGACGCAGCCGCTCCCGGCGCCGCTGCCCCGATTCGCCTCGGCGACGCTGCTTCGCGGCCGGCGGAAAATAACCCCCGGGGCGGCGGCTGCTGCTGCCCCCCGTCCGCCCCGCCGAGCCCGTCCCGGCGGCCGCTCCCCACCCCGCGCCGCCGCCGCCGCCGGGAGTCCGGTGCTGCCGCTGCCGCTGCCGCTGCCGCCGCGCCGGGCCGTAAATAGCGGGAGGGAGGAGCCGGCGGCCGAGCCCGGCCCCGCACGGCCGCCCCGCCGCCCCCGGCAGCCGCCCCGCACGGCTGCTCTGCGCGGCTGCCCCGCTGCATCCGCCCCGCTGCATCCGCCCCGCTGCATCTGCCCCTCAGCATCCTCCCTGCAGCATCTGCCCCACAGCATCTGCCCCACAGCATCTGCCCCGCAGCATCCTCCCTGCTGCATCTGCCCTGCAGCATCTGCCTCACAGCATCCTCCCTGCTGCATCTGCCCCGCAGCATCCGCCCCACTGCATCTGCCCCGCAGCATCCTCCCTGCTGCATCTGCCCTGCAGCATCTGCCCCACAGCATCCTCCCTGCTGCATCTGCCCCACAGCATCTGCCCCACAGCATCTGCCCCTCAGCATCCTCCCTGCTGCATCTGCCCCGCAGCATCTGCCCCACTGCATCCTCCCTGCAGCATCCGCCCCGCTGCATCCACCCCGTGGCATCCTCCTCACAGCATCTGCCCCACAGCATCCTCCCCGCTGCATCCTCCCCACTGCATCCTCCCCGCAGCACCTGCCCCACAGCATCTGCCCCGCTGCATCCGCCCCACTGCATCCTCCCTGCTGCATCTGCCCCGCAGCATCTGCCCCACAGCATCCTCCCTGCAGCATCCTCCCTGCTGCATCTGCCCCGCATCATCCGCCCCTCATCATCCTCCCCGCAGCATCCGCCCCGCTGCATCCACCCCGTGGCATCCTCCTCACAGCATCTTCCCCACAGCATCCTCCCTGCAGCATCTGCCCCGCATCATCCTCCCTGCAGCATCCTCCCCACATCATCCCCCCACAGCATCCGCCCCGCACAGCTGCCTGCAGCATCCACCCCGCAGCATCCTCCCTGCAGCATCTGCCCCTCATCATCCTCCCTGCAGCATCTGCCCCTCATCATCCTCCCTGCAGCATCCTGCCTGCAGCATCTGCCCCGCAGCATCTGCCCCGCATCATCCTCCCTGCATCATCCGCCCCACAGCATCCTCCCCGCAGCATCTTCCCCCGCAGCATCCGCCCCACAGCATCCTCCCGGCACGGCTGCCCCCCCGGCCTCCCTGCAGCATCCGCCCCGCAGCCTCCCTCCCGCATCCGCCACCCCAAACGCCTCCGTGGGGCTCCCGGGCGACACCGCCAGCTTTTCACCCCGGGGCCAAGGCAGCGAAGCCCCGGCCCTCGATGCTCCTTTTGGCAGGATTTATCCTCACCCCGGCCGCTCGCCTGGGAGACGGCGCAGGCGGCCAAACGGGCCTGCGGGGAAGAGCAGCGCTGGGCTGCTTTCACCAAGAGCCGGGTGGGAAGGAAGGTGCTGCCGGATTCGGGGGTGTTTGGGGGCCCCACAAAATAGACACTCAGTCTGCAGGGAATAAAACATGCTCACCCCCCCCCCCCCCCCCGCCAGGGAGAAGGATGAATCTGGTTTCCGAGGTTCGGTGCCTCTCTCCGGAGGAGGAAAATTCACTCCCGGAGCGGTCGCGCGGCACATGCTCCTGCTGACGGCTTTTTTGAGGGCCTTTATAATACGTTTAACGGGAGAAAGCTTCCTGGAAGCGAATTAGAGAGTCTGTGGGATGCTCGAGAGATGCCATGGCTTTTACAGCACCCTTTTTCCGAGGATAAGTGTTTATTTGGCCGTAGCGCACTAAAGGCCGGATGAAACCTATGCATTAGAAATTATTCCCATCCTTAATGGTTAGAAAGGGATGAAAGGGAAAGGTTGAGCCTGGAGCAAATGTGTTGCTCGTGGGAACGAGCGGATGGCTGCTGCTTCCCTGCTTTTTGCTTAAATACTCCTCGGTGGACTAGTGAAAATTCCCCCCACTTTTTGAGGCCGATTTCCTGGGAATGAGGAAGGATATGTGAAAATACGTATAGGGCTGACGTGTCTGGGGGGCTACGAAACGCGGCTGCGCACCGCAGCACCCGCCGCCTCGGACGGCGGGGCGCAGGCATCCGGCCTCTCGCTCTGTCTTGAATCAGGTATTTTGGGTTCCTTCTCATTTCGGAGCTGTCACCGAGCTTTCTCCCTGTGACCACAAATGGGAAGAAAGCAGGGATTTTCCTTTCTCTTGCCGGTTTAACAAAAATTGCAGTTGTCGCAACGTCCCGGGGAAGGCAAGGACACGGACACGGACACGGACACGGACACGGAGGGAAAACCCGCGGCCGCCGGCGGCACCTCCACAAACCTTCTCCGGTGCAATGCAAGCGGTGACTGTTTTTTCAAGCTGCTCAGTGCCCGTTTTTAGGAGAATAAGAGGTTTCCCAGGTGCCTTTCAAGCACTGCACAGAAACCGATGACTTCTGAGCCTTCGGGCGTGAGCAAGACCCGAAACCGGCCGTGAAGCCGCTTGCACAACCGGCCTGAATAGCACCGTGAGCGCCGGCACTTCCAGGCCCTCGTTAGTCTTTCCTGCGTGTCATTAATTGTGCAAGCGCGCGTCACGGGCAGGATGAGTCCCACGGCCACCGCCTCTGATCCAGAAGCCACGTAAGGGCACAAAACGGCAGAATAACCCACCGAGGAACGCTCCGGGAGAGGAAAACTCAGGAAAAGCAAGGAAAAAAACTTTCCGAGAAATGCCTTGAGCTGCTCCCGGGAGGTTTGCAACAGCTACAGCTCTGCTGCAAAGCCAAGGACTCAACCGGAGGAAAAAAATTAAAAAAAGCCAGTTTGTGGCTCTGCGAGGAAGTGAGACTTACTGCACCTCGATGCTGCCCGGGAGCAATGTTTCCCTTGACGTCACATCGGGCTGACAAAACCTCTAGGAAATAAATATCCAGGCCAACTTCCTGCAGGCAAGGAGTACCCGGAGGAGGGAAAAACTGAGCATGGAAAGGCGTTTGGAGCCTTTGGGCAGCAGGCGGTGAAGAAGCCAAGTCATTTTTCTCTTTGCGTTTCCAAGTCGGAGACGGAGCCTGGAAGACGCAGCTGACCCCAAGTTGCCGGCCGTGAACCTCTGCAAGGAGGAGCAACCGCAGCGTGAAATTTTGCCATCTTCCTTCTATAAAATCGCTATATTTAATAAAATATAATAATCAAAGAGTTTGCACCAGTAGGAGTTTTGGGGCCAGCAGCTGCTCCATTAATTTACGCAGGAACGGGACTAAGCGGGTGAGGAAGCCACGCCAGCCCGGGCCAGAGGGGCCTCCGCGGCGAACAATTCCCTACTGTGTCCGGGAAAAGCAGCGAGGGGAAGAGCCCTGATCCAGAGGAGAAAGGGAACATTATGCCCTTGGGTATCAATAACTTGCTTTTTTCCCCTTTTTGCAAAGACAAGGGCAGCGTTTCGGCTCAGGAATGCGTCGCCGATGACTGTTTCACCAGTGCTAACACGCCGCCGTGCCGGCCCTGCCAGCTGGATCCCGTATAGGAAAGACTAAATACTTCTGTCCGCAGCAGGGATGGTAAAAAATGACTCACCGAGAGGCTTTCCTTCGCCCGCTCCCATTTATTTTTAACCCGTGATCCCTCCGGCCGGCTCTCGGACAGGGATGCGGGAGCGGCACGCCGGGTGACACGGCGCTGAGGTCATCTTCTAAAAGAAATAAGGCGAGGGCACACCCCGAGCCCGGGAGGCAGCTCCCATTTCCATCGCTTCGGCATAAATCATCGTGACTCGGATGCCATCGCGGCGCATCGCTTCGGCGCCCAGAAGCTGCGTGCCAAAAGGTTTTAAGACCGGAAAACACCGACCTTTTATTACCATTAGGGAAAAAAATAAAGCAATAGGCTGGAATGACACAAGTACCAGGTTGGAGATCTGGGGAATGTGGGGAAAAATGTGGGGAAAAAAAGAGCAGGCAGATTATCCTTTCTTTCATATATACATCTTATTCCAGAGCTGCAACTTTATTTTCGTGGGAGCCGAGCGAGCTTTTGCGCGCCGTGACCTGGTTTCCAATTCCAGACGCTTAAACCCGGCTCGCTCGCCAAAACGGTTCTGCAAATCCTCTTAGTGAGCCGCTGGGCACGCTTCCACCGGGATCGTCCCCTCTCCCCACGCGGGAAAGGGCTCCCGGGGCCGGGGCGGGCTCGCGCGGTGCCGTTCCCGGGGTTTTGTACCCGGGTGTAAATGCAAGCGCGCAGGGTGAACGGGGCGTGGGAAATGCGTATGATCCGGGGGGAAATGGGGCATTTTTTTCCTAGCCATTAGGGGTTTTTAATATATTGGAAGTGGTTTCTCGCACATCCAGTGCATCCTCCACGCGGAGGTTTATCCAGGGCCTCTCCGAAGCTTTCCAGCTGCGCAAGCAACAAGTTAAAAGCGCTTTTTAAGGCAGCTGCCGGGGCTGGGAAGCAGCGGCCTTTCCCACCGGCACGGCCTCATTCCCGGCGGATGCTCGGCACAGCGTTATCCGAGGCGTCTCCATGGATACCTCCGTGCCAGGGGGGTACCAGCCGCGCAAGGCGGGGGGATGCTCTCTCTCACCTGCTTTAAATAAGCAACATTTCGGCTTATGGAAAGGTTTCTCCCGGGGACGAGGGCTGTTTGGGAGCTGCCAAGCAGCCGAGGTTGCAGCTATTTTATCTGTAAAGAGCGAGATCTGCGCCATCCCGCCGGAGCTATTGCTATGGCGACCGCGCCGGGGCACAGAGGAGGCTTTTTGTGCTGATTTTTGCCCTTATGCTGCTGATACGCTGGGCGAAAGCCCGGATAATGTTGCTGCTTGCAGAACCACACCGAGATTATTGAATAATCCCCCTGGAAAAAAAGAAAGGAAGCTCCTTGCCGGCTATTTTGGCACAGAGACGAGGAGGCTGATCTTTGGTCCGGGTTTCAGGCATCCGCAGACGTTTTGGGGTGCCTCGCTCCGACCCTCGCTGCTCGTTAGCGCAGCACTTCGTTTATCGGGGCCCAGCTGTGAGGAATAACCGTGAATAACAGCTAATGTAACTCAGGCACAGGTCTGCCAGCCGGTATCGCTTTATCAGCGGAGCAGCAGGAGCTGAGCATCATCCCCGGGGTGCGACCTGCCCTTTCAGGCCGATAATCCTCTTGCTCTTTTATAGCGGGAGCAGGGTATTATTTTATTTTAAAATGTAGAAATCCTTCGCCGTGCCGATCTCTGCATGCAGGCGGCGTGCAAAACCGCCCGGCTTCAGCAATAACCTCCGGACAACGCCTGAAGCGCAGGGGGGTGGGTTTTATTGATTTTTTTCTCCTAGCGCACGCGAAGCGGAGCGTTGCGGTCAGGGAGGGTGGGAGCGCCGGGGGGGTTGCAGGGGTCCGGCAGCTCCTGCCGCCCGGCCGGGCTCCAGCGGCCGCTGGGGAAGGTGCGGGGCGAAGCGGCGGCCGGGTGGGGGCCGTGGGGGGGGCAGGA
>PTFA01000440.1:159193-174923 GCA_003342895.1 Casuarius casuarius
CCCCCCCCCCCGCTTCGGCAGGGGTTTGAGCCCCGGGAAAAGGCGAAGCCCCCTCGGAGCCGCGGCTCCATCGCGGTCACTAAGCGGACGTCCCGTTGCGGCAGCCTCGGCTGGGACCGAATCCCGCGGCCCTTATTTAGGGGACGAAGCCCGCGGAGGCCTCTGGGGGCCCTCTGGGGCCCTCAGGCGGTGCCTAGCCCGGGTCAGGCCCGGTCCCCTGTTCAGGAAGGAGCCGCTGTGAATCACGACGTCGCACGCGCGGCAGTCGCGTTGCTGCGAGATGCTTCACGTTAGCTCTGTGGCTTCGTACAAAGTTTAACCCCCGAGCCGGTCCGGCAGGGCCGTTCCCCAGGGACTCGCGTGGGGGAAGAGCGTCGAAGAGGGTTTCTGGGCCGTCTGCCCCTCCAGCCGTCCGGCGCTTCCTTGCCCTTGAGCTTGTTGCTTATTCCCAGGGGTTGGTGGGAGCCGGGAGGGGGGTGGACGCACGGAGCAGGTCGAGGTGCATTCCTGGGGTGACGGGCGTGCCTGCCGCGGCGCCGGGGAGAGAGGGACTGCGTCTGCGTGGGGCTGAGCGCAATTTGGGATGGAGCTTGAACCCTAGCTTGAAACCTAATATCAGGGACTGATCCTGAACTCGTGGCTGCCTTTCAGATCATAAATATCCAAGCGCCGTCTCCAGAAAGCGCTTGGCTTCTCCCAGATGGCTCCCTGAGGCCTGCTTGGCCCATATGTTAGACTCTCCTCTGCTGGGGAAGTGATTTCTATGCGGGAAGGGAGGTCGCGTGGAGCCTGGGTGAGCTACCCGCTCGCAGTGGTTTTGACGCGCTCGACTTTCCTCCCGCCGCAGAGTTCGTCGGCGCTGCGGCAGCTTTGATGGGCGTCGTTATGCCTGATCACGCCGACGCCAGCCTCCCGCCGGAGGAGCGAGTGCGAAGCCTCATCCAGATGGGCAGCGCGGTGGAGGTGAACGAGGACGTGCCGCCGCGGCGCTATTACCGCTCTGGAGTGGAAATGCTCCGCATGGCTACCATTTACTCGGAGGAAGGCAACATCGAGCATGCCTTCATTTTGTACAACAAGTACATCACGTAAGGGCACCGTCGCTTCGTTTGCGAGTAACCTGCGTTTCTACCCAGGCTTGTTATTTTTATCTTGCTTTGAGTGCGCAAAACCACACGCCAGCCTTGCTGGGCTGGAAGAACTGGGTCTGTGCAGAGCTCTGCTGCTCGCGGGGACTCCTGTCAGCAGAGGGGAGCTTTTGGCTCCCTGTATTTAGCAGCCGATGCTTCCTGGTGTTTTACCACCGCAGAGTGGCTAATTTGGTTGTTGATTTGCCTGCTGCGTCGTATGGATGGGCAGGGATCACAGTTTTATAAAGAGCCTCTTGGCATCCTGCATCTGGAAAGGGTATAGACTCACTGGTGATTTCTCGAGTAAACCTGCTCTGGAAGAGTCCTGGTTCACATTTAGTTTATTAAAGCCCGGTAGAGCAGGAAGCGGGTTCCTCCTTCGAGTGCCGGGATCAGTTGTGTGGGAGTGTAGGTTTAGTTCAACAGCTCAGAAATAATATAATATATCCACATGTGCCCCAAGCCCCTTTTTGAGGAAGGATGTGGGGAAAAGGGCTGAGTCCCAAGGACCTGATCCCGGTCGGCTGGCACTGATGGCCTGTGGGTATCTCGGGTCCTGAGCGCCCTCCCAGAAAGCCCCAGATCAGATATAAAACCGGCCGAGACCCTGCTGGTATCTCAGCTGCTGGGGCTGTCTGCACGGACGAGCGCAGAGCCGCGCGTGCTGGCTGCCGTCTCAGCCGCCGGCCGGAGCAGAGCCATTTTGGGTCCGAAAGCCACGCTGCCGCGAGCCGGAGCGTACGCCGTGCTAACGCGGTGACGTGCCGTCAGGTCTGGCTTGTGTCTGATGGGCTGGGAGGATGAGCAGAGCAACCGTGCCTAGCTGTAGCTGTGCCTGTGTCTGCTTAAAGGGCTGCAAGCCACAATCCTCGGAAAATATCCCAATGGCACCAAATGTCCTGTTTCTTTAGGCTTTTTGGCCAAAAGCCTGTCCCTCCCACCTTCTCCCGCTTTCAGTGGCCGAAGGGCCGGCTCTGGTATGCTCTCTGCTGCGCCCACGTTACCCGCTCATCCCGCATGGGGTTGGCATCTCTGCTGGCATTTTCTCTCCCTGCCCCTGTGTGCAGGGTTCCTGCCCCTTAAGTCCAACACATTTTTCTCTGCTTAGCTTTGCTTCCCGCCTCGCACTTCCTGAGCTTTTATGGGCATTATAGCGAGCTCCTTGGGACGCTGCTCAGGGAGCTGGGAAGTGTAAAACCCTTGGGAAGTTTTCCAGGCTGATTACGTAGCTGGAGCCAAGGGAGAAACTCTCTTCTATCTAAACAAATGAACTAAGTGCACCTTCGCTGTTTCATTATTGCGGTGATAGGTGCTGGTGTGCTTTCCCTCCGGCAGCTTCCAAATGCTCGTGGCATTTACGTTAGCCTGGTTGTCAGGCTGCCAGGAAGGTGAAATCTCTGTCAGTGGTGTGCTTTTCCCAGTGCTGATGAATTTGAGGTGCTGGCCTGGATTACCTGAAGATAGAAAATTAATATTGTCATCTCGTTTCTTTAAACGTAGGCCCATCTTTTCACAAGAAAGCAGTGGGCTCGAGGCAGTTTTTAGGTGTCCTTCCCTGAGGCTGTGATCCAGGAGCCAAGAGCAGGGCATCCTAAATGGCGCCTTGAACAGGACTCGCGCTGCTCTCCCCTTTCCAGAAACGGGGCCTGGATTTTTCCCCTGTAGCTTCAGCCTGCATCTGCGGTCGGTGATGCAGCTGGGGACTTGCCCTGTCCTTTCTCAGAGCCGAGCTCCCTGCCTGAGCGTGTGGCCTCGCGCAGGCGCTTTCTGCGTTGGGCTCTGGCTTGGGGACGGGGACATCCCTGCTGGGGACGAGTCCAGCCTCGAGAAGTGAGTGAGAGGCTCTTGGCCCATTTGCTTTGAGTCCTTGTCTTGCGGGGGTGCTGCGTGGCCTTATGAAACTGGATTTCCCTTTTTTCCCTCAATATCTTGTTCCCCAAATCTTGCTGGTCCCAAGGCTCGAATCTCACGGCGGGATTTTGGGAGAATCCTGTCGAGGCTTGGGGTGATCCCAAGGCGGGCCGGCACTGAGATTCCCGGCGAGGCGGCCAGCTCGCTGCTTTGCGCCAGGCTGCCTGCTCGATCTCGTGCGAGTCGTTTAGCTGCTCGGCACTTGTTTCCCATGTGCGAAAGGAAGCTAATTGCCCAGCCCCCCTCATGAGGGGCCAGAGGGCTGCACCGTTATCTGTAAGAATAACCAAAACGGACTTTTAGGACGTGTCTCTTATCACCTTGGAAGTTATCTGCTTGCTTTTCTTGTTTAACTGTACTGGGAACAGCTTCTTCCGCCCTGGCCTGAGCAGATTTGTCCTCCTTGAACCACCAGCAGACACAGGAGGTTGTTTTTGCTAGAGCAAAATAAGAAAGAAAAAGAAAAAAGACGTGGATTTCCTGTGGCGTTTGGGCTCCCGGGCTGCCTGCGTGGCCGAGAGCTGCCTGGCTCTGCTAGGATTGGCTCCGAGGGTTTGCGTGGGGCTTTGCGAGGGACTCGGGAGACGCCGGCTTGGCACGCGTGCCGCAGCAGTGCTTAAAAATAGCCTGCGAAGCCACCGCTCGGTGCCAAACAGCTGCTGTTCACGGCAGACCCAGGAGCACTCGGAGGTTTGGACGAGCCCAAAACTTGTGGTGATAGGAGCTGCAGGATTAAGCGCTGCCAAGCCTAGGCTGGGCTTGCGGATAGGAAATTCCCAACTGTTCCTACCCTTCTTCTGCCTCCTTTCCCAGTCCGCCACTGCCTGGTCTTGCCCCAAAACCTTCCTCTGGCTGCCTGAGCGCTCCCCATCCCGCTGCCCATTTTCCACCCTTCCTTACTTGTGGAAACCCAGCTGGTTTCCCCACCCTTTTCGGGCCAGCATCTGCTCTTAATCCTTCTTAATTAATCCCTTCCATTTTAATCTGCAAGCTGTTGGCAGCGATCGCAGCCGTATTTTGTCTCCTCGACACAGTGACCTACTTCGCAACCACCAGCTGGGAGCGGGGACCTTGCCGGGCCCTTTGGACGGAGCGACGGCTTCTCCGTGGCTCCGGGCGGTGATGTGCTTGTGCTGATCCTGCAACCCCTGGCAAGAGCATCTCTGTGCTCTCCATGGCAACCGGGAGCGTTTTGGGTTCGCAGAAAGCGCTTGCCTTGCCCAGAGGGCTGGGGTTTTGAAGCAGCTGGGTTTATTCATCCACACGCGGTCATGCAACAGAGGCAAAAGACTTCTGCTGTAGCGGCTGAGGATGCTGCGAAGTTGCTTTTCGCCTACCTGCAAGTTTTGTTTTCAAGGTCTGAGCTAATTTTCCTGGACAAACTGCTCTATTCCCTGGCGCAGAAGGACGGTGTGAGCACTGAGTCAGCTGAGTCCTTGAGCTTGCCCCCAGTCCCTTTGGATGCTCACGGAGACGTAGGCAGGTGCCCAAGGACCTTCCTGAATTGCTGCCAGAGTCCTGTGTGTTTTAGGCTGGTTTATTAATGTTTCTGTTAAAAGCAATGTGTGTATCCCTGAGGATCATGTCCAAAGCCCAGGTGCAGGAAAAATCCCCTGTGCAAGGTGCTCCCCTGGGACCGAACAAGATCCCCGTGTGCCCTGAAGAGCTCACAAGGGCGTTAGGGATTTTTTTGCAGCAAGGCGGACGAGCATCCTGATTGCAGGGAGGTGGCAGAGTGGGGGTCTGTGCTGCAGGGGAACGATCTGTACCCCCAAAACCCAGCTTACTGCTTCGTGCTAGCCCCTTTCCGCTGCCGTCCAGAAACGCAATCTCTCTTGTTACAGGCTCTTCATAGAGAAGCTGCCCAAGCACCGTGACTACAAAAATGCTGTCCTACCTGAAAAGAAGGAGACCATGAAAGTAAGTAGTGACGTTGTTGCCGAGACTTGAAGGGCTGCTTTTGGATGTGTTTTGGGGTCAGGAGTCTTGGGTTTTAGTGGCTCTGGGATGAGTGATCCATCTTCACGCTGAGAAACCCTGGCCTGACCAGGCAGCCCTGATGCTTCCGCAGTTATAGTTTGGGCTCTTCTTCCTCAGTCGTCCTTGTGCTGGGCTGGCCGTGGTTTTATCCATCTAATTTACTTTCTGTTGAGCGCTGGGGCTTCCTTTCCTTCCTGTTAAACTTGTCAAGCACCCCTGGCTTTTCCTTGCACTGTCCTCAGAGGGTTGCCTGGGAGGTCCTTGGAGGTTGCTCAGAGCCAGAAGGCAGCTCCTGACCCCCGGCTCAACGTTGACCAAGGACAACGCTGTCTAAGCTCGTGCTCGGTGTCGCTGGCAGTGCTGTCTGTGCCACCCAGCTACTGCGGCCTGGCTGCAGCCTCCCAGCCTGTCTGCGGATGGTGTTGGAGCTGCTCGGGCCCTTCCTGCACCGTGTGTCAGAGGAGGGTTTATTCTGAGTGCTGCGTGTCTGCTGATTCTTGCCTCTGTTCTGGTCCTGTTTTTTTTGCCATGGTTACAACCGTGTGTTTTTCCTTCCTTCAGAAACTGAAAGAAGTAGCGTTCCCCAGAGCTGAAGAGCTCAAGAAGGAGCTACTAAAGAGGTACGCCAAGGACTATGCTAAGTACAGCGAGCGGAAGGTGAGTGAGGGGAGACTGGAGGCCTGTGCTCCCCCGAAAACCCACAGCCGCAAAGGGTTTGGAAGAGGGCAGGTCTCCAGGGCTCCCGGGGTGCACTGAAATGTGAAGTCTGGGTCGCCCCAGCTCGCAGGGTCCAGCCTTGTCACCCGTAGCAGAGGGAGCCGGCTGTCTCGATCTCGTCTCTGCTGCCATTGTGTAGGTGAATCAGTCACAGGCGTCCCTGCGTCTTTTCTCATTGCACGTCCCGGACACAGTCCGAGCTGGGAGTCCCCGCATCTTGCACTTCTTGCTTTAGGTTGTTCCTCAAAAGCCCCTGCAAAGGGAGCAGAGAGCAGAGGGGGAGATAACCAAATGCAAGTGCATCTAACAACTGCGCCAGCTTCCACCTCCCCCTCCTTTTGCTACTGGGGGGAAGATATTGGTTGGTTGTTGCTTTTCCTTTTTATCCCAACCTGAGGTACGGGCCCTGTGATTCAGAAGCTCAGCAGGCAGCTGGTAACAGCATGGGCAGGCAGCTGGGCTTCTGTGGGCAAAGCAGAAAACTCTGCGGTCCCTTTTGCTGTGGGTGAGTGCGTTTTTTGCAGCTAGGATAGAGGGAAATGAATCTGGAGTTATATTTCTGCGAGGAGGGGTGAGGCAGCGGTTTACTGCCCCGGTTCAGCTAGCTGTTCTGGTGGAAGTGCGGATCTCTGCTTGGCAAGCCGGAGCTTCCTTGCAGGAGGAATGCTTTTTGCTGGTTACCTTTTGCAGGCTACTTCTAAAAGTAGTCTGGGATTGCTGAGGGGCTGCAGGCAACAGGTCGAAAGCTACAGCTCTAAAGGAATGACAGCGCGTAGGCTCCGTATCTTGCCTCGAGCTGGTGTTGTCCTGTCTGCTGATGTCCTTTGGTGTATTTCTCCCTGCAGAAGGAGGAGGAAGAGGAATTTGCACGCAACTTGGCTTTGCAACAGCAGCTGGAAGAAGAGAGGAATCGGGTAGCCCTAATGAAGCAGCAGCAGGCAGAGCAAGAGCAGTTTCATGCCTTTGAGGAGATGATTCGACGGCAGGACCTGGAGAAGGAGCGTCTGAGGATAGTGCAGGAATTTGGCAAGCCGGAGCCAAGTCCTGAGTCTCTGGATGGGCCCCTCATCCCTGGCGTGCAAAAGCCCCCAAGCGATTTAACCCCGAAGGCTCCTGTCTCTCCAGTTCAGCCTGCGAGTCCGTCAGTGGGGAATGTTTCATCCAGACCTCCTGTTGTGGACAGATCCTTGAAACCTAGTGCTTTGGGGAGCACAGAAAACAGTTAGTACATCTCACTATGGCCTTCTCCTTTGCTGGGGCTGAACCCAACGCAGCCAAAGAGCTGTGTTGTCTGGGAGGCTTGGAAGTATCTGGTCATGGCTCCATTCCCTCTGGGGATTTGCTCCTCCAAGTCGCTGGATGTTCTCACTGTGGTCCAACAAAGATTTGGAGGACTGGGAAGAACTGGCTCTTTTTGGGAGTCAGTCTCCTACGCTTCTCCAGCCCAGTCTCTCTGCTGATCTAAAGCCTACAGCCTAATTTGGCTATCGATTTTACTAGGTCCGAATACTTCGTTGGAGATTGGGGTTTAGTTCCTGGCTAGGCTGACTGAGTTCTCCTCTTCTGCCAAATAGGGCCCCAAAATACTAGTTCAGACCTTTCCAAATTGCTGGTTCTTGACCAGTGAAACATCTTACTTTAAATGATGCTCTGTAAGTGTGTGTGTTTTCATTTTCTTTAGCAGAAAATTAGTTTTTGGACACACTTCTAAAGATCTTTCTGTGTGTCTCTCCCTGTTTTGAAAGAGGTAGCGACCATAAATGACTTCATAAAGTGCCACAGTGACTTCATCGAAGCATGCATGCTGTTGTAAGGGTGTTTTCAGTCCATTCCCTCTGGGTCCTCTGACCCGAGGGACCTTTTCTCCAGTGTCCCTGCCTGTAGTGCTCACCGTGCTGCCGTTCTCCCCACAGGTGCAAGTATGGATGTTCTTCGCCAGATCATCGTCCCTAGGGAGCTCTGCCAGAAATTCCTCCAGCTGGCCGATGCCAACACGGTCCGGGGTGTGGAGACATGCGGCATCCTCTGTGGGAAGCTGGTAAGGTGCTAATCCTAATTAACACCCTAAAAATGGCGCAGGGGCTGTATTCTCAAGGTTTAACCCTATGCAGTAGCTTGGAAAAAGGCGAGAGCAGCTCTGGAAGTCCTTGCCCAGGACGCGGATTCTGCTGCAGATGGTTGTAGCGCAGCGTCACCGATGACTAGGATTTCGTACGAGCGTTGGGGACAATCTGCCTCTCCTTTTCCTCCCTCATACGTTAGGATTTTCTCAGGCTGCACGTTAATGCGAGGTGACAGCCACCAGGTCCCTGTGGGTGTCCACCCTCCTGTCTCCTGTTGATGGCTCTCTGCTGGGTACCTGCCTTAAGCACAACGCTCCCGCGTTGCCGGTGACAGGCAGCTCCGGGTGACTTTCCTTTTGGTACCAGCAGCACTGAGGGATCCCAGCTGCGAACTAGGACCCTCACCAAGACCAGGTTTTGCCCACGCAGACCAAAGACAACTCCAGCCTGTCTCCCCTGAGTCGCCTGGGGCTGGTTTGCTCACGGGAACTTGCTTTGAAATGAAGTTGTTTGACGTAACAACTTTCTGCAGTCCGGCAGCTCCCAGGCACATGGCGATTTTTTAATTATGAGGCATCACCCCCTGGCAAGTGGAGAGAGAGATTTCCTTCGGGTGGGTATCCAGGGCTTCTCTGAGCTGTCGTGGGTGCTCCGCACTGCAGGGAAGCCCAGGAGAAAGCTCTGGGCCTTGCTCGGACTCCAAAATTGTGCAACGCCTTTGTCAGTAACTTGCAGTCACCATTTCTGTGACCCGTAAATGGATGGTCAAGCCCTGGGCTTGATTCTGGAGCTGGCGTTCCCCCGACTGGGGGGACTGTGTGGTGAATGCAAAAGTACCTCCTTGTTTCCAAAGCTTAAGAAATTAAGTTGGTGCCGGTGGGCAGCAGCAGTGTCGACTGCTGGGGGGGTCTGAAGGGTAACGGCCTCCCCGTGCTGCCTTGCAGATGAGGAATGAGTTCACGATAACGCACGTCATCGTTCCCAAGCAGCACGGAGGCCCCGATTATTGCAACACGGAGAATGAGGAGGAGCTCTTCCTCATCCAGGATCAGCACGGCCTCGTTACGCTGGGCTGGATCCATGTGAGTCTTCTCCCTGCTTCGCTTCCAGATTGGCCTTGGGTCTAGCCGGGGTGGAGCAGGGCTGGTGGAGGCGGATTTCCTGGGGGAGATGGTGTGGAGCATCCTTCAGCTGGATTCCTCCCTCTGGAGCCACCGCCGCTCACACTGCTGTGAACATCCAGGCTTGTTCTAAGCTCAGGTGGCTTTTCCTAACGCATCGGTCCCGTTGGAAGTGGGGGATTGGGCATGGAGCTCACGTTTCATCCAGCTAAAGGCCAACTCCGGAGGCACCGTCCATCCAGGCAGCCTGGCCTCCCGCACGGAGCTCCCGCTGTGAGCGCAGGGCCTCCCCGCCGTGCGTCCTCGTAGTAGTGCTGCTTTTTGCGGCCAGCTGTGCGCTGTTCTGCCACGGGACGTGCCAGTTCCAGATTCCTGCGCTGGCTTCAGCGCTGCCCTGCTGCCTGTCCCCGCGGAGCCTTTGGCAGTCGGATCGGTGCCAAGCAAAACGGTTGGTGCTGCTGAGTAATCTCTCGAAAGCAGCAGCTGCCTCCCAGGCTTTGACAAAGAAATGCCTGCTGCGTGCGCCTGATTTGTGCGGGGTGTCTGCTTTTGGCATTAACTCTTCGGTGTCGGGCCCGTAATGTGCAGGGACCTGCGGAAATCCCTCTGACCTTCCTGCTGGTCTTTGCAACAAAAAATGAACAAGCAAAAGGGAAAAAGGAGAAAAACCTTTCTGCCAGAGTTTGGCTGTGAAATCTAGCCCTTGGCCAGTAAAGCAGTTGCTGTCTGAGATCTCAAAACCTTTGGCCACCTTGGTGGAACATGGTATCTTGAAGCGTCTTGGCAGCATGTCACGTGCCCGGCGCGCTGTGCCCCAGAGGCAGCCGCGTTTGGGAAGCGGGTGAAGTGACTGCCCTGCAGGGAGGCACGCGCTGGAGCAAGAACAGTGCTGGGCCTTAAAATGAAGGTTTGCATGGGATGGGTCAGAAACCTGGAGCTCTTCCTGCACTTTTTCCAAATGGAAAAGGGGAGCAGTCTTTTGGGGGCAATCCAGAGCCGTTCTCTGTCTGTTAGCAGTGCGCGAGCAGGTACTCTGTGCCATCGGAGGAGCAGCGTCTCGTCTGTGTTACGGCATCCTCCTGGCAGACGCAGTCCCTTTCTGTCCTCCGGCCCTGCCGTAACTTCCTCTCTTTTATTTGGCCCTTTCAGACCCACCCCACGCAGACGGCCTTCCTCTCCAGCGTGGACCTGCACACGCACTGCTCCTACCAGATGATGCTGCCGGAGTCCATCGCTATTGTGTGCTCTCCGAAATACCAGGAGTGAGTATGGAAGCGGGAAAGGCCTTCCCGGCTGCCCCCGCGTAGGGAGACGGCTCTGCAGCCGGGAGAGGAGCATCCCGCGGCGCGGATCTCTGCTCTCGCCCGGGACCAGCGGCCTCGGGGGCTCCTCCCAGCGCAGCGAGCGTCCCTGTCCCTGTCCCCGAGGCTCGAGCCGTTCAGAGCGTGTGTGTTTGCTGCAGGACGGGCTTTTTCAAGCTGACGGAGCACGGCCTGGAGGAGATCTCTTCCTGCCGGCAGAAAGGTTTCCACCCGCACTCCAAAGACCCCCCTCTCTTCACCGTAAGTCACCCACGAGGCGGCGGGGGCTGCGTGCTGCCGGGCACGTTGGCCGCTTGAATGTTAGCCGTTGCGGGGTGCCAGGCTAAGACCAAGGGTGGGGGAGCCGGGGAACGACTGCTAACCCTCTGCCCCGTTTCTCCTCCTCTTCTGCAGACCTGCAACCACGTGGCGGTGATGGAGAGGGACGTGGTGCTGATGGATCTCCGCTAGGCCTCTTGCCTTAACCGTGTTTCCCGTGAACCTTCCGTCTCGGCCTGGGGAAGATTTGTTTCCTCCCGTAGCAGATGATTTCTACCGTGTAGCGACCCTTCCCCTCCCTCCCCCAGTAATCGCGGTGAAATCGGTAACCTGACCTCAGTGGGAGCAGGCGAAATCTCGGTGCCCGGCGTCGGGCTCGCAAAGCGGCGCTGAGGTTCGAGGTGTGGGGAAAAGCTAACCAGAAATGCAAAGACCGAATCTAACACTGAAGCAGTCGTGTAACTCTTTAATCTGGGGCGAGACCCAGGGTGGGGAGTTCCCCGCGAGCTCCCACCACCCCGAGGCGGGGAAACCTCCTCGAGTGCTTTCCCGAGTGGGACTTGCCCACATTAACTCCTGCTCTGCTTCGCTGCTCTTTCCTGATTGCTAAACTGTGCCCTCGGCCCGGCTGGTTGGAGTCGCTGATCTTTGGTGTCCTTTTAAGATTAAATCCTTCCTAACCCCCCTTGCCCCGTACGGGAACCCTCTTTGCAGCCGCCAGCGTGTCCTGCTGGCTGGTACCTGGGGGAGGTAAGAAGGGGCCCAAGCCTTGTGCTTTCTCCTGCCTTTGGAGACCCGCGTTTGGGGGAGAAGGCGCTCGGACGCGGCCCCGCTTCGCACGAGCTGCTTAATTGCAGCAACGACGAGGGATGTCTGGTTATTTCCTTCCCTTGCCTGGCTGGGGGCTTCGCTCCGGCCGTCGAGCCGGGCTGGGGTCGGCTCGTGCCGGCGTTGCGGCGGAGCTCGCCCGGCCTCCTGGGAGGGCTGGAGTTGCCTTTCCGCCCGGGCTACATATAGACGCGTTATATATGTGACGGGCTGGTACGTCTACCTGCGCAACGGCGAAGGAAATTCTCCGGTGTACAGTTTAATACAGACGGATTCTCTTACGTTGCGTGGGTTTCTTGCGTCGCTTGGACAGCGGGAATGGTTTTACCTGATTTGTGGGGCGGGAGGGGAGCAGAGGTGCTGGCCAAAAGAAGGGGAAACAATTTATTTGGGGTATTTCTTTACACCAGGCACCTCCAGCGTGACAAACCGTCTCCGCTCCCTGGCCCCGCGGGGCCCGGCCGGGTCTGCGGGTGCTGGCGCAGAGACCGGGCGAAGCCTCGTGCGTTTTCTAAAGACGCTTTGCAGCTCTGGGCAGACCCGGAGCGCCGAGGAGAGGAGCCGGCGGGAAATCCCTGCTCCTCCGCAAGTCGCCCCTGCAACGCCGACCCTCCCTGGGCCGTTTTTCTTGCATTATATAAGGGCCAGGTATCTAACGGCTGGAAAAAAAGCTGCTTTCTGCGAAGTAGCCCCGTGCTGAAGCAACGGTGCTTTGCGGGAGCGTTTGCTCCCCGAGGGCTGCCTGTTTCGGGGCTTTGGTGCCGGGCTTTCCCGCAGCGCCGGCGGCAGGGAGCGATGCTTGCCGGTGCCTCCGGTGGGCTGCCGCGGGCCGGAGCGCCCGTCCGTCCGTCCATCCATCCGCGGGGGCGGCCCGAGCGGTTTAAAGCGCGAACGTTACCCTTATACGGCGGTGCCGCGGGCCGGCGTGGGATGGTGGAAATCCCACGGCCCCGTCGGACCGATCCCCCCCCTCCTCGGCACGTCGGGCGCTGCCTCCGCGGAGCCGCCGGCGGCCTCGCGTGCGGCGCCGGATGCCTGGCGTTCCCGGGGAGGGGGGGTTTGATCCGGCCCGGCACCGTCCCCTTTCCCGCGCCGCTCCCTCCATCCCACGCCTTGTCTTTTTTCCCCTGCTTTCCCTTTTTTTTCCTCCCCCCCCAGCATGTCATATATGGCAACCTTTTGCCTCGGTGACCTCATGGCTGGCGGCAGGCCAGGGTGCCGGGCTGGGAGGGGTGCCCCCCCCCGCCCCGGGCCTCATCCAGCCCCAGGGTTTCCCCGGAGGACGGGTGAGGACCGGAGATGGCCCCGGGGGGCGATGGCACGCCAGGACGCCTGGGTCCCCGCGGCGGAGAGGGGGGCTACAGCCGCGGCCCGTGCCTCAGTTTCCCCCTGGCAGCGTTCCCACGCCCCGGAGCCGGGCTTTTCCCGGTGGGAAGCACCCCATGGGGAGCTGAGCCCCTCCACTGACCCCCCCAGATGCCCCAAAACAGGGGCAAAGGGAGCAGAAGGGGCTCGAGGATGCTGGCGGCACCGGGGCTCCCGGCGTCCCCGGGATGCCGAGCGCCGCGGCGGGGGCCTCGATCGCCCCGTCCTCCCCGGCGGGCTTCCTCGGGGCGCCGAGGGCCAAAGGCCATTCTTGGTAGCTTCTTCCCGGGCCCCGCGGGCTGCTCCGGCGTCTTTTTTTCCGAGCGTAGCTTATAAGGACTTGTGTCTCGCTTGTTTATCGGAGCGCAGCATAAAAGGAGCCATCCCCAAAGGGGATGCTGCCTCCCAAGCATCCCTGCATACATTTTTTCTTACAATAATTAACTGTGCTGGGTCCGACCACCAGTCCAAGGTCAATTTAATGAAATAAAGCACCTTATATGGCCATATGGCTAACGCACCATCACTTAGCCTATTTAGGGCCTTTGTTTAGAGAGGATCCGCCTCTGAGGTTGCAAAGTCTCCCTGGTATTTATACCAAGGGCGCAGCGGGACTCGGTCCCAGAGGAAAGGAGCTCTCGCCTCCGCGGTGAGTACCGAGACGCCTTGCCGGGGGGGGGAAAAAAGCACCCGGCGGGGCTCGGTGGCAGCCCTGGGGGGCTCGGGGTGCCCCCGGGGCTGTGACGTCCCGGGCTGGGGTTGCACGGTGCCCGGGGCGGCTTTGGGGGGGGGAATCACTGCGGGGCACTCGCAGGCGCAGGGGCCGTGGGAATGAGTCGCTGTGATTTTTTATTTTTGGCCCCATCGTGGGGCGGTTCGGCTCGCGGGGGCCCATCCTGCCCGGCGCTGAGCATCAGGCAGGGATGGAGGCGATGCCCGGAGGATGCCGGGCTGCAGGGGCGCACGGAGCGGATGCACCGACCCCGTCGCTCCGGGAGGACCGGGCAGCGCCGGGCGCTGGTTTCACGGGCCTTTCCCCCCCCCGCGCCGCAGCTTTCGCCCCGGTGCCCGGCTCGGCAGCCTCCAGCGGCCTCAGCATGTGCGAGGAGGAGACCACCGCCCTGGTGTGCGACAACGGCTCCGGGCTCTGCAAGGCCGGCTTCGCCGGCGACGATGCCCCCCGCGCCGTCTTCCCCTCCATCGTGGGCCGCCCCCGGCACCAGGTGGGTACCCGCCGCCGCGGCCCCCGCCCGCCGGCCCCCCCGGGCCTCGAAGGAGCCTAACGAAGCGTCTCCCCCGGCGGCAGGGCGTGATGGTGGGCATGGGGCAGAAGGACAGCTACGTGGGCGACGAGGCGCAGAGCAAGAGGGGCATCCTCACGCTCAAGTACCCCATCGAGCACGGCATCATCACCAACTGGGACGACATGGAGAAGGTGGGAGCGGCGGCGGTGCGGAGACCCCCCGGCCCGGCCCCCCCGCCCCGGTCTGACGCCCTTTCTCGCCCTAGATCTGGCACCACTCCTTCTACAACGAGCTGCGCGTGGCGCCCGAGGAGCACCCGACCCTGCTCACCGAGGCGCCCCTCAACCCCAAGGCCAACCGCGAGAAGATGACCCAGGTACGGCGGCGGCGGCGGTGGGCGGGGGCCGTGCCGGGAGCCCGAGGGGTCGGCGAGACGGGTATGGTGTGGAGGGCAGAGCTCTCCGCAACCCGTGCGTTGGGTGCAGCTTCTCTGGGTGATGCACTGACCCACATCTGTGGGCAACGCACCCACCCCAGATGTGTCTGGGCGATGCACCCACCCCGGATGTGCATGGGCGATGCACTGACCCCAGATGTTTCCGGGCAATGCATCCACCCCAGATGTGTCCGGGTGATGCATCGACCCACATCTGTGGGCAACGCACCCACCCCAGATGTGTCTGGATGATGCACTGACCCACATCTGTGAGCAATGCACCCACTCCAGATGTGTCTGGGCAATGCACCCACCCCAGATGTGCGTGGGTGATGCACTGACCCACATCTGTGGGCGATGCACCCACCCCAGATGTGCCTGGGCAACGCGCCCACCCCAGATGTGCGCAGTGCACCGCCCCCCACCTGCGCACAACGCGGTGCCCCCCCCCCGCGCGCCCCGCGCTGACCCCGCCGCCTTCCCCCGCAGATCATGTTCGAGACCTTCAACGTGCCGGCCATGTACGTGGCCATCCAGGCCGTGCTCTCCCTCTACGCCTCCGGCCGCACCACCGGTGAGTAGCCGCCCCGGCCCTTCCCCGGGGGCCGCCGGCCCCGCGGCGCCGCCCTGAGCCCCCCCCCGCCCCCCCCCCGCAGGCATCGTGCTGGACTCGGGCGACGGCGTCACGCACAACGTGCCCATCTACGAGGGCTACGCTCTGCCCCACGCCATCATGCGCCTCGACCTGGCCGGCCGCGACCTCACCGACTACCTCATGAAGATCCTCACCGAGAGGGGCTACTCCTTCGTCACCACCGGTACGGGGCGGGGGGCGGCGGGGGGTCCCGCCGCGCGCGGGGGCTTGGTCCCGCCGCCCTCACCGGCCGCGTCCCGCAGCCGAGAGGGAGATCGTGCGCGACATCAAGGAGAAGCTCTGCTACGTGGCCCTGGACTTCGAGAACGAGATGGCCACGGCCGCCTCCTCCTCCTCGCTGGAGAAGAGCTACGAGCTGCCCGACGGGCAGGTCATCACCATCGGCAACGAGCGCTTCCGCTGCCCCGAGACCCTCTTCCAGCCCTCCTTCATCGGTGAGGCCCCGCGGCGGCCCCGGCGGGTCCCCGGGCGGGTGGCGGGGTGCTGAGCGCCCGGCGTCCGTGTCCCCCCCAGGCATGGAGTCCGCCGGCATCCACGAGACCACCTACAACTCCATCATGAAGTGCGACATCGACATCCGCAAGGACCTGTACGCCAACAACGTGCTCTCGGGCGGCACCACCATGTACCCCGGCATCGCCGACAGGATGCAGAAGGAGATCACGGCGCTGGCCCCCAGCACCATGAAGATCAAAGTACG